>JAXIVD010000871.1:72500-80299 GCA_036785275.1 Cancer borealis
GAAGGATCCACATAGAGGAGTGCTGCAGCATGTCCTGGCCTTCAGCAGCCTGCATAGGAGATAATGGTTTATCTCTCTCTCCCTCTCTCTCTCTCTCTCTCTCTCTCTCTCTCTCTCTCTCTCTCTCTCTCTCTCTCTCTCTCTCTCTCTCTCTCTCTCTCTCTGTCGCTTTCTCTCTCTCATACCTTTTCCTGAAACATCGTCTCCATCTCTTCCTCAGGCGGGAGATCAACGCCGTGCCAGCGAGCCACCTTGCCGAGCACCTGCAAGGCTTCCTCCCGCCGGCCATTCACGATCAGCCACCGCGGGGACTCGTCAATCAGCCTGGGGAACCACCGATGTCTCAGGAATACACACCACCAAGTGTTGAGGTGAGACTTAAGACTAAATTTACAGGTATTACAAGATGAAGTGAAATCGCTTGCAAGGTACTGGAATATTACAGTTTGGTTTAGTATTCCTTGTATTTGTTTTTACTACCACTTTTAGAACTACAGGTCTTCCTTCTACAAAACACAAACTCAAAACCTACTATAAAAAGTAACTAATTATTACCTCACATGAGCCCCACACAACACCAATCCATCTCCACCTGTTAACATACCACAAAGTAGGAAGGATAAGCAGTCCAGGCAGCGTGGCCACTTTGCAGGATTCTCCAGTCCCTTATGAAGTAACCGTAACCACCGTAGAACATCGTGCCAACAGACCAGAAGTGCATGAAGACAAAAGAAACCCATGTCCTAATTTTGGGCTCTAACACCTCGATCACTGACAGAAAGAGAGAGGGAAAAAAAAGTAATCATCGATTTTAAACATGCATCGATACACAAATATATGGTAATAAATCGATTTATCATTCCGTTTTCTAATGATCTCATGGTAGTTTTCGATGGATTTATCTGCTATAGAGTTTTAGACTCACTGTAGACAAAGAGGGTGTAGCCGATCGCGATGTGAAGGACACCCAAGAGGAAGCGAGCAACAAGGATGGTGGAGAGATTAGGCAGCCATGCAGACGCTAGAGCCAGCACTAAATACGCAATGTGTCCGAATACAACCATAGGCTTCCTCCCGTACCTACAAAGTGATCAATGGATTATATGATGCAGATCCATAGCAATGAAGGCGAAACCAAATATATGACCGGTAAGAGGATATTCACTGTTTTATTTTAGTTCCTCCTCAATGAATACTCTTCATCTCCGTCTCTACCTACTTGTCTGCGAGGTAACCGTTAACAGGTGCTCCCACGAAGGAACCAAACATGTACACAATATGGAAGGACATCTGCAGGTAGCCTCGACCACACGCTAGATTGTACTGTAGAAGGGGAGACAAGGAGAGATTCGCATACACACACACACACACACACACACACACACACACACACACACACACACACACACACACACACACACACACACACACTAAAGCTAACCTCGGATGTAAAGGTGGAGGAGAAAGTGGAGTTATCAAAGTTAAATTCCACACACTCTTCGATCCTTTCTCCATCTGGTGTGTCAATCCTGTATTCACACTTGGCTCTGTACAGAAGGAAAGTAAAAAGAAAAAATCAAGGTTATAATTGTTATATCTTGTACTTGAAATGTACACTTATGTAACTGATTGGTTTAAGCAAATGCATTAAGTGTAGTTATCCATCATTACTTGGCATAGAGGCCGGTCAGGACAGACTCTCGCTGCACACAACAGTAGCAGGAATACTGATTATAATACCACACTTTCCCGTCAAGTTGTATGTATCATAACTTTTCCTCAATATCATAATTAGGCTTCAAAGGCCTTATTTACGTACTCTGAGGTGGAAGAGTTTGTTTGGAGAATGATGGAGCCATTGGAGGCCGCGGAGGTGGCGCTGCTGGGCACACGGCAAGAGTAGTCGAGTCTAGGTGCCAAGAATGCAGCGCCGAGTGAATGTGGAGGCACGAAGATACCGTCTGTGTGGATGAGAGAGAGAGAGAGAGAGAGAGAGAGAGAGAGAGAGAGAGAGAGAGAGAGAGAGAGAGAGAGAGAGAGAGAGAGAGAGAGAGAGAGATTTAATATTTATATTCACAAAAAATACATTGTGAAAAATACTTCTCGGCGTCAAGCCAGTCTTGGCACCTAATGTTGAACTAAATTTTGCTATTTGGGGTATAGAAGGGATTAACATTCTTTCTATACCCCACGTAGCAATCACTTAGCATCACAAAACTTGTGGTGAGCAGTTAGTGTTTCCTGGGTAGTTGGCTTTGGGGTACGAGTCAGGCCAGGTGTCAGATGACCTGATAAATCCCTGCTGTCTGTCACCTGATCCTTCTTCTCTCTTGCAGCTACGCGCAGCTTAGCGTGTGCCCCTACCTTACCTTTATCTTAACTCATTAAGCATATAGCAAGAAATATCGCAAAACAAACCAAATACTACGTACACTGTCTACCTTTTGGGATGTATCATCTTGGGGCAAATTTCATTGCTTCTTCTATATATATATATATATATATATATATATATATATATATATATATATATATATATATATATATATATATATATATAAATATATATATATATATATATATAAATATAAATATATATATATATATATATATATATATATATATAATATATATATATATATATATATATATATATATATATATATATATATATATATATATATATATATATATATATATATATATATATATATGTATATATATATATATATATATATATATATATATATATATATATATATATATATATATGTATATATATATATATATATATATATATATATATATATATATATATATATATATATATATATATATATATATGGATCCCACGCCACCCCACGACGCACACAAAGAAACGAACATACACTCACTGTATGACAAGGCGATGATGTGCAGAACAGACCACCTTCCTGTTCCCAGATGGGTGAGAATAATATCCATCTGGCTCACCAGGCTGCCCTAGACGGCAATGCTGGGGTGGTGGTGAAGGTGGTGGTGATGGTGGTGGTGGATTTAGCTGAAAAAAAACCCAATGATATATTGGTGAAACAAAACAAGTTCCTCTTTTATGGTTTACGAAGTTGAAGTTCTAAGAATACAATATCACGCAAATAAGTTCTAAGTATATATATATATATATATATATATATATATATATATATATATATATATATATATATATATATATATATATATATATAGTGGTCTAGCGCTTGGGCATGGGAATCTAGCGTCCCGGGTTCGAATCCCTGTTATTCGCTAACCACTTTTCATTCTTTGATATCACCGCCAAGTGGCCAAAGACTACCCAAATTGCTGCCATACTATCCTCAGACGGGACTTAACAACGTTTATATGCATCTGAAGCTGTAGTAACAATTAGCCTCGCACGTTCTCAACATATTCAAGAGTGAACGTAAACATTTGAGGCGTCACTATAAAAAAAAAATCTGAAAACCTACGCCAAATAACAGGCGAGACAAGTCCATCTGTGCCTCCATAAGCCTACTGGCGCCAACGGTTAATGATATAGGAGAAAAAAATACATGATAAGTCTAAACATTGATCTGCTATAGTATATCGATATACAGAATGGTAAGCAATAAATATAGATAAATGAAAAAATCAAATATATAATTGGTGTTGGGTATTCACTTGGGTACATTTGTTTTAACTCGTCATCGTCTGCTTAACCGCTATAGAAACTGGGGTAATTTTTTTTCAAACTAAATATGTAGCAGGCAGATTAGTAATTAATGTAATAATGCTGTGAGTTCAGATGACAGTATTCAACTTGTAATAACTGCTTTGTAGAATGTGTATCACCAAATCACATGGATTCTGTTATCATAAACACTTCAGATTAATGTTTTGTAGCATATAGAGGAGGAGGTGGCCTAGTGGCTAGCGGTTGGGCATATTAACTTCGAGTATATTTTAGAATGTGCGTCTCTTACAAAGCTTCAAGAGTGTATACCGAGTCCTATATTAAAATAGCCAGCGTCCAATGGCAACACGGGAGTTTCTGACCACGGCAATAGGCGACTCCAACATCTTGCCCTAAACCGAAATTGCCAACTGGAGATCCTGTAATTTTCGATCGGGGTGTGAACGAGCCTCAAAAATACGCACACTTCTATGGTGTTATACTTCTATTCAACACACTGTCATACCTTGCTATGTTCTTTATCATATTGGTTGGTGATTTGTTAACACATTTTAACTAGATTTCATCCGTATATTGATGTATTTTTTTAAATATTGAATTAATTCGTGTTTTGCTTAAAACCCAATTACAGTAATATACCAGCATGATATGTGGAAAATAAAGCTGGTAGCCTTCTTTGTGGGTTACTATATGATACAAGAAATATGGCAGCAGTTACAAATGCTTGTATTTACAATATCAGATAAATAATACATTGCGTGTTGAGGTCAACACGCTGCCAGACGAAAGAATATGTTGGTGCAGTAAACTGTAAATATTGCTGTAAGCATTGCTCATGTCCATTGTCGATGTCTTATGGTCCGCATAGATGTTAGTAGAGGCTAATCTTGGGCCATTCCTACGAAAATAACATTTGTTTACGTTGCCGGAATGTTATCGTACTTGTCCTTGGACTTTCATTAAATTCTGTGAGAAAGTAGGGGGATCTCGAGTTGGCAATTTGGGATGACAGCGGTATGTTGGAGTCGCCTATTGGGTATATGGATCCCACGCCATCCCGCCACACACACAAAGAAACATACTCACAGTATGTCAAGGCGAGCATATGCAGAACAGACCAACTTCCGGTCCCCAGATGGGTGAGAATAGCATCCATTTGGCTCACCAGGCTGCCCTAGACGGCGATGCTGGGGTGGTGGTGGTGGTGGTGGTGGTGGTAGTGATGGTGTGGTGGATTTATTTATTTATTTATTTATTGATATATTGGTGAAGCAAAGCAAGTTCCTCTCTTTACTGGATTACGAAGTTCAAGTTCCAAGAATAAAATATCACGCAAATAAGTTCCAACACTAACTTCATTCGATTTACGATTAAATAGATAAGATGGGCGGTTGACTAATCTGTGTCTTTGTAGCTATATAACTATATAACTATATATAACTATATATATATATATATATATATATATATATATATATATATATATATATATGTATATATATATATATATATATATATATATATATATATATATATATATATATATATATATGTATATATATATATATATATATATATATATATATATATATATATATATATATATATATATATATATATTGATATATGATAATAAGTCTAAATATTGACCTGCTATCGTATATCGATATATAGAATAAGCAATAAATTTAGATCAATGAAAAAATCAAATATTTTCTTGGTCACTTGGTTGACTTGGATACATTTGTTTTAACTCGTCATCGTCTGCTTAAGGAACCAGCCAATGGCTAACGTGCATCCATATCGCGCACTCTGTCTTTTTGGCTCATATGATGATATAAGCCTTGTTCATTTGTTGTTGTTTTTTTGTTTGTTTTTTTATAATTATAATTAGAATATGATGGCAGATCAATATTTGACCATTATTTATACAGATACAATTGCACATAACTAAGAGAGGAAGAAATATTGCATGAAAGCCACTAGAATATTATTCCGGTTTAATGTTAATCATCTCGACTCCTACAAAACGACTTACTTACATCACTACCTGCTCCGCTGTCCAGTGACACACGTCCTCCGCCCCGTGTGGCTTAGTCTCAAGGGATTGAGTCTGTTCAAGTTTCTCGTGTTGTCGCTGCAGTCACCCTGCCTGTGCTACTAGTGATATGCACTGTGTAACCGCCGCCACGCTAGTTGTATAAATACCAACGCACAACTTTGATGGACTCTAGATAGCCTATAAATGGGGACACGATAAGCAATCAACCAAATAACCAACCTTATTTTTCATTATTCAATCTTTTGATATATCCAATAAAAAATAACGAAGCTGAGAGGCGGTAGGGATGTATTGTAGTAAAATTCTATGCAAATGATGCTGTTTATACACTAACAAGGTGACGAAAAGGCGTAGATATTCAAGTGTCTACCTCAGTTGTCTAGCGGTCTGGTATGCGAACCTAGGGTCCTAGGGTCCCGTTATTCGCTGACCACTTTTCATTCTTTGATATCACCGCCGAGTGGCCAAAGACTACCCAAATTGCTGCCATACTGTCCTCAGGCGTGACTTAACAACGTTTATATGCGTCTGAGGCTGTAGCAGTGATTAGCCTCGCACGTTCTCAACATATTCACGAGAGAACCTAAACATTTGAGGCGTCACTATATAAATCTGAAAACCTACGCCAAATAAGAGGCGAGGCAAGTCCATCTGTGCCTCAATAAACCTACTGGCGCCAACGGTTAATGATATAGATAAAAAAAAAGTTCACAGTCTTACCTTTCGTCCAATGATGCTCTAGACACAGATTTTGTCTTGTCATCATCGTCACATCGTTCCTGTCACCATTCCTTCCACATTCACCCTTTGTTTACCTTCCTCACTCCTACTCCATACACACTCCATCTTATGCTGTATGTGTTGAGTGTCGGACTTAAAGCTATAATACTGTACTCCAATTTGGAGCAATAATGTTTCTTTAATTTACTACAAATGTCTACAAAGTGTGTATTTTTACCTTCCATTCCTCAAACGTGAATCACTTAAAGAGGAAAATGAGGAATAATAACGAACCCAAGAAGAAAATAATTAAAAACGTAACTACGATATTTGGTTCGAATCTTTGCTGCATCAGACTCACTTCGCTCTCTTCGTCTAAGTATTGTTGTAGTCTTGGGAGGAAGAATCTCAGGGTTGTTTTAAAGCTAAACACTCAAGAGGATACAATACAAATGCAATAACAGCATACATATTTGTTTGTGCATCATATTTATTTTTTATCAAAGCTTATTCATAGTTTTTCATACATGCTGGAGTGATACTAACAACACTGTCTGGTGATACTTTTCTTAACACACTTCTAGACAAAATCATCACACTTAAATAATTAATTCCTTGTTTTTTCAACACATAAAACAAACATCTACATAAACCTTTACTATTTGGCACGCCAGACACCATCCAACACATATACTGATATTATATGATCAAATCACGCACAGACGACGCTTTACTTTCCCACAGACCACAGTCCAGTGTTTGCATGAACGACGTGACATTGTCTCAGCAGGTCTGCTTCTCAGTCACTCACACTCGACCTTCAAAACCCGCTGAAGTTTATTTGGCCTGAAGAGGAAGAGAGAGAGAGAATAAAATTATGTGCATAGGAAAACTTGGCCACATGTGTCTAGAGAATTGTTGCAATTAACACGCACCGCCAACGACAAGTGAATGTGAAGACATGAAGATACCGTATGTGAGAGAGAGAGAGAGAGAGAGAGAGAGAGAGAGAGAGAGAGAGAGAGAGAGAGAGAGAGAGAGAGAGAGAGAGAGAGAGAGAGAGAGAGAGAGAGAGACTCTCACTGCTTCGGCGTCTCCGTCAGTCTCTCCTCTAGTTGGGCCACAGTATCAGGCAGTGTCTGGCCACGAGTCTCCGGCAGCAGTAAGGTTCCCGCCCCTGCCAGCAAGGCGCCCGATCCGAAGATAACGAAGGGAGCCCAAGGGTAGACGGAGCCCTGAGGAGGAGGAGGAAGAGGAGGAATAGACTCACCCAATGAAACCATCAGTCCACAACTACTAACATTGAAGAATAAACTGAATAAATAT
>JAXIVD010000871.1:80499-82999 GCA_036785275.1 Cancer borealis
TCCTCTCTCTAGGTTTCATCCCTACAGGTTAGTGTATTATCAGTAGGAGTTTTGGTAGAAGTAGTAATAGAAGTAGCATTAGCTGTTGTTGCCTTATAACGCCCACACTCTAACCCTCCTCCTCCCGTAATACTTACAGTATACACCACCACTGTGTTAGCCTTGGCCATGATTGGGAAGCTGACCATTACTGGATGCTTCCTCACTATCCTTTTTTTTCCAATGAACTATTCCCAACGGAGGTGAGGAGTCGAGGCATCTGCACCTCGTCCATGATGTCCCGACTCGGAAATATGGTGTGCCCCTTTATCACGGATCTCGTGGTAAGTTCATACTGGTTCTACAGCTGGGTGGTAGTTGGTTGTACAAGTACTTTGCTGTGTAAGTAAATGGCTGTGTAAGTATATGGTTTCTGTAAGTACTTGGTTCTGTAAGTACTTGGCTGTGTAAGTAACTGGCTGTGCAGTACTTGGCTCTCTCTTATCTTTCATTTGTTTTCTATTGAGAATTTACTCTGTTTATTTTTTAATGTTCGTAGTTGTGGGACTGATGGTTTCAATTGGGTGAGTCTATTCCTCCTCCTCCACCACAGGGCTCCGTCTACCCTTGGGCTCCTTCTGTTATCTTCGGGTCGGGGGCGCCTTGCTGGCAGGGGCAGGAACCTTACTGCTGCCGGAGACTCGTGGCCAGATATTGCCTGATACTGTGACCCAACTAGAGGAGAGAATGACGGAGCCGCCGAAGAAGTGAGTCTCTCTCTCTCTCTCTCTCTCTCTCTCTCTCTCTCTCTCTCTCTCTCTCACTATCTCTCTCTCTCTCTCTCTCTTCTCTCTCTCTCTCTCTCCTCTCTCTTCTCTCTCTCTCTCTCTCTCTCTCTCTCTCTCTCTCTCCTTCTCTCTCTCTCTCTCTCTCTCTCTCTCTCTCTCTCTCTTCTCTCTCTCTCCTCTCTCTCTCTCTCTTTTTTTTTTTTTTTAATTTATTTATTTATACATGACTACAATGTACAATTTAAGAGCATGTTACATAGTACTTTTACATCCAAATGTAGCACTTTACAGGCTAAAGGTAACATTTTTAGTATTACCTATCTAAAAGCCTAACTCTAGTACATACATATAACTAAAAATAAAAACAATTACTACCCTACTGGTCATGTCAACCAGACGTTGACAACATTCCTTAAACTGCTGCTGCACATTCATTGCAACTAATGTCTAAATGTGTAGCAAGTAAACTATTCCACAAATTAACATAGTGGTGCACAAATTGTCGTTGGTGGTGCAAGTACGGGCAACGAAACTGTAAAAGTTCTGCAGGCACTGAAGTGACAGCTCGGGTGGTGACTTGTACACGCCTGAGGGGCTGTCTGAGAGCTTGGAGGTGTGGAGTACGGTGAGGCCCGCTACGTCTCTGCGATGCTGAAGGGAGTGGAGCTTTGGCTCATGACCAGCACCACTGTCCTTTATGAGCCTCACAGCCCGAGGCTGCACCCCTGTCGAGGAGGTGAGCAATGCCTGCTAGCAGCACCACCCCACGCAAGGACACGAGTATTCCAGGGAGGGGAGCGAACCTGTGCCTTGTACAGGATCTCCAGTCCTTTGGCATCAAGAAGCCACGGGATTCTCCTGAGTGCTGCCCAGCTTGCCCGAGGCCTCTCTAGCAAGACGCTCAATGTGGTGCCTGAAGGTCAGCGCTGGGTCGTAAGTGACCCCCAGTACTTCCACCTCGTCCCGCGGCAGAATTGCCTCACTCTCCAGGGTAAGGCGCAGAGCTGTGCTCGACCTGGAGACTATCAGCAGCTGTGTCTTGCTAGAGGCGAATTTTTACTGCCACTTGCTGCCCCATGACGCAATGCGACTCAGCGTGGCGTTCATTTGGGTGGCCGTGACAGTCTCCTCCCCTGGGCTATATCTCTGTGCCAGTGTGAGGTCATCAGCATAAGCCCTCACACTGGGGATCAAGTTCAGGAGATCATTATTATACAAGTTCCAGAGAAGGGGGCCGAGACAGCTTCCTTGAGGGACACCTGCTCTTACTGGCTGCTTCTCCGACTCCTGCCCGTCGACGACCACTTTTAGCTGCCTCTCACTCAAATAGTCGCCAAACAGCTGAAGGAGAGGCCCGTCCACACCTGTTGCACGGAGTTTTTCAAGGAGACCCTGAGTGCCACACCCTGTCAAAAGCTCCCTCAATGTCAAGGGCAACGACGGCAGTGGCCTTCCCTGCGTCCAGGGCAGCACTCCACTCCGAGGTGAGCAGCAAATGCAGATCAGCGGCCGATCTGCCCGGGCCTGAACCCAAACTGCCTGGTGCATAAGATGTGGTGTTTTTCGAGGTGCGCAGTGACTCTTGAGGCTACTATAGACTCGAGCACCTTACTAAATACAGGCAGCAGGGATACTGGGCGGTAATTTTTGGCCACTGTTCTGTCATTTTTCTTGTGCACTGGGACCACATTAATCATTTTCCAAGCACTTGGCCATCTCGTGGTCCGCAAACA
>JAXIVD010000871.1:90499-112999 GCA_036785275.1 Cancer borealis
CCCTGTAACACGGAGGGACAGAGGGAGGTGGTCTCTGAGTCCAATCGTATGAAGACCTCGTAGAATGCCATACCATTAGGTTTTTTTTTTTTTTAATAGGGTCCTTGCTAATGGAAATAAAAACAAGTTAAAAAAAATTCCGCCTTTCGCCAGACCCTATAAAGAAGACAGTAGGAGAAATTTAGACATGGGGGAAGCACAATTTAGTGTAAGAGTTGTCTTGAAAGAGTTTAAGTCATAGGCAGGTGGAAAAACAGACAAAGGAAGAGAGTTCTAGAGTTTACCAGTGTAAAGGATGTAGGAGTTAAGATATTGGTTAACTCTTGCATTGACAAGATGGACAGAATAGGGATGAGAAGAAAGAGAAAGTCTTGTGCACCGAGGCCGCGGAAGGGGGGAGGCATGCAGTTAGCAAGTTAAGAAAAGCAGTCAGCATGAAAATAGTGGTAGGAGATAGGTAAAATGCAACATTGCGGCAGTGACTTAAAGAATCAACACAGTCATTAAGAGAAAGAGAGTTGATCACGCGAAATACTTTAGACTCCACCCTGTTTAGTAAGACTATGAGTTCAGCCCCCCCCGGACATGTGAGCCATACTCCATACAGGGGCGGATAAGGCCCCTGTACAGAGCAAGTAGCTGAGAGGGAGAGAAAAATGGACGCAGACGTCATAGGACACCTAACTTCTTGGAAGCTGATTTAGCAAGAGTAGAGATATGAAATTGCCAGTTTAGATTTTTAGTAAAGGATAGATCGAGTGTGTTTAATGTGGAGTGGCGGATAAGGCCCCTGTACAGAGCAAGTAGCTGAGAGGGAGAGAAAAATGGACACTGACGTCATAGGACACCTAACTTCTTGGAAGCTGATTTAGCAAGAGTAGAGATATGAAATTGCCAGTTTAGATTTTTAGTAAAGGATAGATCGAGTGTGTTTAATGTGGAGGAGAGGGGAAGTTGAGTGTCATTGAAGAAAAGGGGATAGTTATCTGGAAAGTTATGTCGAGAAGGTTGTCGTAGAAATTAAGTTTTGGAAGCATTGAACAAAACCAGGTTTGCTCTGCCCAATCAGAAACTAGTGAAAGATCAGAAGATTAGCGTCCTATAGCATCTCGCCTTGAGTCATTTAAATCTTGCTCGGTTGCGCGTCTGTTGTACGATATTGAAAAATGAAAGGTGGTATCATCAGCATAGGACTGGATAGGGCTGAGTCAGATTTAGGAGATCATGGATGAATAATAGAAAGAGAGTGGGTGATAGGACAAAACCCTGAGGAACACCACTGTTGATAGTTTTAGGAGAAGAACAATGACCGTCCACTACAGCAGCAATAGACCGGTCGGAAAGGAAACTGAAGATGAAGGTACAGAGAGAAAGATAGAATCCGTAGGAGGGTAGTTTATAGAAAGCTTTCGATATGTCAAGGACGACAGCAAAGGTTTCACCGAAGTCTCTAAAAGAGGATGACCAAGATTCAGTTAAGAAAGCAGGATCACCGATAGATCGGTTTTTACGGAAACCATACTAGCAATCAGAGAGAAGGTCGTGAGCTGATAGATGCCTCATTATCTTCTTGTTAAGGACAGTCTCAAAGGCTTTAGAAAGGCAGAAAATCAAAGCTATAGAGCGGTAGTTAGAAGGATTGGAGCGGTCACCTCTTAAAGGGACAGGTTGAATGTGAACAAACTTCCAGCAAGAAGGATAGGTAGAAGTAAAGAGATACCGACGAAAGAATTTGACCAGGCAGTGAGCGAGTTCGGAAGCACAGTTTTTGAGAACAACAGAAGGGACTCCATCTGGACCATAAGCAATCCGAGAATCAAGGTCAGAGAGGGCCTGGATGTGATGAGTAGTAATACACGTTGATAGTGCGAGGTTTACTAGTGCATGTATATACAGGGTTGTAGGAAACAGTTGGAAACTGGAAGCGCGGCTGGCGCTGGAGCTGGTGTGTCTGCCTGGGTGTGGTAGCCGAGGTTCCCACGTCAGCTTATGGCTTCGAAGTCAACCGTCACGAAGCTCGATTCCTCGGCGACTCGCGAAGTTCTAGGAGCTCCACATATACTTCGGAGCGTCACTTCCTCACATCTCCCCCCCCAGGCGTGTTACGGGACAAGACGATCCCGGCTTCGGCGTGGTCACGTGCTCCGACGCTGTGGTAACGAGAACTGCGCCTCCTTGCGTATACGCGGCCTCGTTCCCACGTTACTATCTAAAGGAAAGGAAGATCAATTAAAGGGTGACTGAGATGGCTGGATGAAACGGCGGTTTATCCAGAATACTCTGCCACTAGGGAGTGTCATGCCCCCCACTCACCAACAAACGTATCTATCTCCTCTCGTTCTTAACGTTACACTTTAAAGGCAAATGAATTTAAAATGAATGAGGAGGAAACTTAATTACCAGGTTCAAAAGGGTGACTTCAGAAATAAAGTAAAAAAAAAAACAAGTAAACAAACTACACTAGATTTATTTACAAGTTAATATTTACATACACAACGGAAATTTAATTCAAAGGGTTGATCTGTCTACCAGAAGGGTAGTTAATTACATGAAAGTAATTAATTAAAAGAGAAACAAATACAAAAATACACACAAGATCACGAGTACTCTACAATAAACCACTTCACCTCACACATACAAAGTACCAGAAAAGTACCCAAACACCTAACACACAAACACCAAACAAAAACCCTAACACTTAAGTTAATTGAGGCACAGGTCGGGAAATATAAACACAAACACAAACCCAAACCCAAACCCAAACCCAAACCCAAAAACCAAACACATAAACAAACACACACAAAGAAATAAATATTATAACTGGAGAGAGAGACGCGAGCCAGAGTAAAAGCACTCAAAGACCCAAACCCAGAAAAAAAGGAATGGATAAAAATAACCCAAACTTATCTCACTCCCTTACGTTACTAAAACAACCCCCACTCAAACAGGGGAAGAAAAATAGATGATGGGTAAAAAATGCGCGAAGCAAATTCAAACAAATACCCATATCAAAAACCCAGTAACGTAAGAAGTAAAAGTAAAAACACACAACACTGGCTTCACTCTCAATCTCCAATTAAAACACACACCCGTACTCACCCCATACCCTTAGACACCACTCCAACGTGACCTCTCCTTCCTGCGCGATGACCTGGACTAGACTGCCTCGAGGCGCGCGGTGACCTCCTTATATAGCCTCTACCCACGCTACACAAAGCTGACCCCGGGGCATCCTTGCAACGCGGTGTGAAAAAAACTTAAATACAAAGGAAACTACCCTTTGACTTATCTAACTTAACATTATATATACATCAACACATAGCAGATAAAAATACAAATATATAGCCGAAATTACAACACGCTCGCTCTCTTAACAACAATTTTAGAACTAAAAAGTGTAGAGCGAGTCATAACGCTACGTAAACTATCTTAAAAATACAATAAAAATATTATGACCTTAAATTAAAATAGTTGTTCCCAATATAAAACATAATAATGGAAATATACAACTTTCTTTCATCTCCATCGCGTCACAGACGATGCATGAGATAACCACTGTATTCACCACTTCCACATCTCCTTCTTCCAATATTATAACACAACTTAACAGCTAATTTACAAAACCAAGCTTACCATAACAAAATTAACAAAAAAAAAATGTGACCTTCTTAGGGCAACATGAAAACGGTTGGAGACGGAAAAATCCCTCCTCGGGAGCCTCGCTTGACCTAGGCTGGGTAGGAAAATTCCACTCCTCCAGACAAAATGGTGGCTTACACAAAATGAACAAATGTTTCTCCGTCACGGATTAAGCTACGTCCGTGACAGGAGCTTTACGTGGTAGTCTCGGTGCCTCCCTATGCCGACCACAATACCAACCTTATCCCAGCATTTGGTGGTGCGGTCCTGTAGCCGCACCTGGTCACCGATGCGTAGTGGTGGTAAGGATCAAGCGTTTTTGTTATAATACTCCTCTGACTCCCTGCTTGTTACAGCCTGCCTGGCGTCACATTCATCAGCAGCAGTCTGCCACTCAAATGCAAAAGCACGCCTGTGTGCGGGCACGGCAGACCTGAGCGGGTGACCTTACAGCACCTGAGCTGGGGAGCGACCATCAGGGCGTGGAGTGCTCCGGAGCTCCAATAGGCCCCTGTCAAAGGCCTCCTCATCGCCGGCGCCAATTGTACACACCTTGGCGATGAGATACTTTACCTTCTTGACGAAGGCCTCGGCATGCCAATTGGACTGCGGGTATCTTGGGGAAGACAGTACGTGATTAATACCCCAGCGCTGTGTAAAAGATTGGAACTTCGAGCTGGTAAACTGAGGTCCTCCATCCGACCGCAGGCGGACTGGCACGCCCACGTCCCGGAAGATGCGGCACAGCAGCTTCGTTGTGGTGTGTGATGATGCTTCTCGACCATACTCAACAACACATGGCTATCCTGACAAGCGGTCGGCATAAATAAGGTAGTCCTTACCGGCGTGTGTGAACAGGTCAGCAGACACATCCTCAAACGGGCGAGAGGGCAGCGGGTCGGAGATCAAAGGTTCCTTTTGTTGTGATGGCTGCATCTGGCAGGCATCGCATGCCTTCACACAACTGGCGATATCGCTATTGATACCGGGCCACCAGACAACTTGACGAGCCCGACGCTTTGTTGCTTCGATACCCCTGTGGGAGTCATGCAAGCGAGAGAGGACTTGATGTCGAAGGGAAGTAGGTACAACAAGTCGTGATCCATACATCACTAGTCCATCCTCCGTCGCCAGGTCGTCACGAATCTTCCAAAAATCCAAGAGAGTAGGTGGAACGTCCATTTTATCAGCTGGGAAACCTGTGGATACATGGGAGATCAGGAGCTGATATATCATCCCCACAGGTGGCTTTGCGGAAGTCAGAGATGACTGGGTCAGTAAAGGGGTCAGGATGCTCCCAGATCACATGTTTTGGCCATTACACAGCTACGGACACAGTAGGAGAGCTCGGATTCTGTATCCAGATCCGAAACAGATGGGTTGTCGATAGGGGCGCATGAAAGAGCGTCAGGGAAGGCGTGATCCTGACCTATTCGCCATACTGTGGTAAAGGCGTAACGTGCCGTCCTCTCCTTCAGTCGCTGGATTCTAGGGTTCTCGATGGTGTCCAAGGTACGGTCATTCAGCATAGACATCAGGTATTTGTGATCAACTACTAGCTGAAAATGAGGAAGACCAAGGAGATACATCTTACACTTCTTTAATGCCCATACCACAGCAACCAACTCCGGCTCTATCATAGCGTATCTTGTCTCGGCATCGCTGAGGATTCGTGACTCGCACTGGATGAGCCTCCATAAGCCACCATGCTGCTGAAGGAGGGTGTAGCCTAACCCCTTGAGACGAGAAGCATCCGTCTGGAGTGCTGTGGGTAAAGTAGGGTCGAAATGAGCTAGAACAGGTGGTGAGCAAAGCACCTGCTTCACGGCCTGGAACGACTCTTCGTGGTTCTTGATCCATATGAATACCTTCTTGGGGCTGAGAAGGTCCCGAAGAACATCGGCGGCACCTGCTATTTCTATAGAGAAATCAGCTAATTAGCCTGTTCGCAGCTAGGGTCGTAGACACCTATCAGCGCTAGAATTTTTATTTTTCCGCTTTTCCGGGGCAAAGGGGTGACTTAGTTAATTTAGAAACCGATGTGCAGAAGAAATACGACATGAATTGCTGCACATGTGTATATAAAATTAAAAACATAACCTTGATGTTATTATTCTTACTTACTGGTGCATGATAAGGCTTTGTTAATTGTATTATAAGATAAAGCTACAATTAGGTAATTATTATTTTTTCAGTAGGTATGAGCAGTAAAAATAAAAGGATATTGATTTCGGCTTATACATTTTATCTGAGTGTGTTAAAAAATATTGGAAATCACTGTCACGTCCTATTTACGAAGGTCATCAGTGAAAAATAAAAAAAACAGCACCGCTGCCAGACGTACGACGTAGTATAGTAAGCGCCGTTAGAAAGACTGATATTTATCACTATGGGGACATCTTACTTCTAGTAAACCCTTGCCACAGCATTTGCAGCTGACAATGCCATCAGAAGTTGCTCTGAGTAGCCTGCTAGTGTTTGTTGTGGTTTGCTGCCAGTAGCCGAGGATATAGTTATCGTACTGGAAAAAATTAAGTCTGAGACACAAAATTTTATTTTCACATGGATTTGTATTTACATGGATTTGCCTATTGTTTGGTACATTCAAATGAAAGTATGTTTCGGTATACGCCCATTGAGGTCAGTAGAAAATGATAAATTGCTTGCCTTGATACAAATATAAGCTGTTTTAAGAATATAATCTGAAATTATGAATAGAGGCTCAAACGATGTCATATGCTGTCAGACATCATGAGATTAATTGACTTGAATTTAAGACGCATTAAGGTGCAATAATACACCTGTGTAAGCTTGTAAAACCTGCCCCAAAGAGTATTTATTTTTCGGCAAAAATTACAATATCTGGCGCTGTCTGCTATCAAGATGCTCACTGCGAACAGGCTAATTGATTAACCAGCCCTAGAAATGACCGAAGCTCAGTGATATTTGTGGGCACGGGGAATTCGGCAACCGCTCTTACCTTGGCAGAATCTATTTGTACACCATCCTCGGAGATGTTGTACCCGCAAAAGGACACTATGGAGCTGGCGAAGATGAATTTCTTCTTGTTGATTGAGATGCGATGCTGCCGAAAGCGCTCCAAAATAAGGCGTACACGCTGCAAGTGCTCCTCAAAGGTTGCATCCCACACAAGCACGTCGTCCACAACCTTAGTGCAGCGCTCGATGTCTTCCAACGCCGTGTCGCCCCGTCTGCAAAATTCATCACCTGTGGAAACAAAACTCATAGGTTCCCTGAGGAGCTTGTAGCGACCCCAGGGAGTTATGAAGGTTGTAAGGAGTTGTGATGCTTCTCCTAATGGTAGCTGCCAATAACCTCACATGGCATCCAGCATCGAAAAGTATTTCGAGCCTTGGGAGACTTGCATCACGGCGGAACGTGGCGACGGGAACGGGTGTGCGGGCCGGAGAACCTGCTGGTTGAGTTTTGACAAATCAACTGTGATGCGAACTTCCCCAGACCTTTTAGATGTGACGACCATTGGGTGACACCACGCAGAAACTTCATTACCCACTGGTTCAATGATGCTTTGCTCACCATTTGTCCAACATGGCCTTGGTGTCCTCCTGCCAAGCCAGCGGGATGGCGTTAGGCGTGTGGCGAGCAAAGGGCTCTGCATCAGGGCGCAGGTAGATTTCCATGGGCGGCCCAACCATGGTGCTCAGCACCACACCATCACAGAGGTCCTCAGGATCCACCAGTACATCTGATAACTCTCGCAAAAGAGATTGAAGCCCCTCCTCAATCTGTTTTTTCTCAGCATCGACGGGAGCTGTAGAACTGCAGCTCACTGATGATATTTGCTGGGGGTAAGTGGCATGGATGATGCGCAATTCACGGGCATCATACCAAGAGAGGAGAGCGTCATCAATATCACGAAACACATTGATAATGGTGTCGACCACAGCTGTACCAAGGGTCAAGGTGGCCCTGAACTTACCAGCATTATTCAGACGGTTCTTACCAGCTGTCGTTACCTCCTCCTGGCACCTGGAAAGATTACCTTCACTGAGGCCTAGAAGACGGAGTTGCCGCAAGCCGATGGCAGTCACCTCAGCTCCGGTGTCAGGTGTAAACTGAAGCTTGCAGTGATCAGTAACTGGGACCTCCGAGCTGGAGACTCCGATGAACACCTTCGGGGCCCGACGGTTCGGTACATTAAGGTGCATGTCTCGAACGCGTAGACTACGAGCAGCTTTACCGCTCGGAGCATGAGCGGACTCAGTTGTGGTGTCGCCTGTGCGCCTCCTGGAATACACTTTGCTAAAATGTCCATTAATACCACAGTTGCCATACTGCTTTACCCCATGCCTTGCACTGCCTGAGACGCCCTTGTCGATGTGGTGAACCACCACAGCCTGCACACCTCGTTGTACCTACCTGACGACCGCGTGAAACACTCCGAGAGCGGCGCTTGTTGGTAGAGATTCGTCTTACATCTTTCCCAGCATCTTCCAGGTTGATCTCGGTCTTCATAAAAGATTCCTCACTACGGCACAATTGTAGGACTTCAGGAAGGTTTGGAGGCGGATCAATGGCCAGTAGCTTCCTCCGTAGGGATTGGTTTGCAACTCCAGAGGTAATATGGTTAACCAAACGCGAGTCTAAGCACTCGTCACAGAGCTCAGCATCATCAGCTAGTTCTTTAAGGGAGACGTAAAAATCGTCAAACGACTCGCCGGTACCCTGGCGGCGTTCCTCGAACTTCACACGACGCAGGGTCACCTTATGCTGCCGTTGGAAGTGTGCATAGACGAGGTCGAAAATATCACCGACTGACGTGCTGTTGTCGTCCTCTGCAATTCCGACAGCGTGTGCCAACGTCCAACGCATCTCAGGGGTGAGGCATGAACGGAAGTGTGCCAACTGCGTCCGTACCGGCTGGTCACGAAGCTGTAACAGTTCCTCATAATCAGACTACGCACTACGCCATACCTTAAACTCATGTACACTCACGCTTGTGCGGTGGTTGTGCGTGTGGTCGGCTGACATGGCATCGTGGCGCTGGCTGTGGGGAGGTGACGGCGTCGTTGTCCACTCCACCGCTCGCACCACTCGAACGAGCAACCAACACCTGTGACATCAGCTACTGCAAGGTTGCCTGCTGCTGCAGGATGGTGGCGTTCTGCTCCTGTAGCAGTCGTCGATCCTCACTAGCCTGCTCCTGTTGAGTTTCGACTAGCGCTGCCAGCTTATCCAGCGTCTGCGCTGTCGCCGCTTATCCTCTTGTCTCCATTATCATACTCACTGTGCCATGTGATGAGTAGTAATACACGTCGGTAGTGCGAAGTTTACTAGTACGTGTATATACAGGGTTGTAGGAAACAGCTGGAGACTGGAAGTGCGGCTGATGCGGGAGTTGGTATGTGTCTGCCTGGGTGTGGTAGCCGAGGTTCCCAAGCGAGCTTATGGCTTCGAAGTCAACCGTCACGAAGCCCGATTCCTCGGAGACTCGCGAGGTTCTAGGAGCTCCACGTATACTTTGGAGCGTTATTCCTCACAGAAGATGTCATAATAAAGAATTTTAAGTTTAGGGATGAAGTAGTCAGAGGAGTAGGAGGAATATGCCCAGTATCATCCAAAGTAGAGTTGGTAGCAAAGATTTGAGCGAAGAGTTCAGCTTTAAGGAAATAAGAGACAGCTGTGGCGCATTCTCGTTGAAGTATGAGAGGGAAAAATGAAAAAGTAAAATTGTTAGAGATATTATTGGCTAGATGCCAGAAATCACGAGAAGAGTTTGAGTTGAAAAGACATTTTCTATTGATGAAAAAGTTTTAGTAAGTTGTAAAATAGGTTTGGCATGATTACGGGCAAAAATAAATAGGGCATGAGTTTCAGCAGATGGATGGCTACGGTACCGTTTGTGAGCCGCTTCTCTATCATTGACAGCGCGAGAACAAGCAGAGTTAAGCCAGGGCTTTTTAGCTTTAGTATTAGAGGAAGTATGAGGAATGTACAGCTCCATGCCAGAGATAATCACCTCTGTTATGCGCTAGGCACAAATAGAAGGATCTCTGAAATGGAAGCAATATTCATCCCAAGGAAAATCAGAATAGTACTGCCTTAAGTGCTCCCACTTAGCAGGGATGAAATGCCAGAAGCACCTTTGCTTAGGCAGGACCTGAGGCTGCACTGGAGTGATAGGACAGGTAACGGATATAGGATTGTGATTGGAGGAACCCAACGGAAAGGAAAGCTTAAGAGAGTAAGCTGAAGGGTTGGAAGTTAGGAAAAGATCAAGGCATGTCTCCAAGGCGGTCAGGGATACGTGCAGGGAACTGCACTAGGTGCTCTAGGTCATGAAGGATAGCAAAGTTGGAGGTTTGTTCACCAGGTTGATCAATGAAAGAAGATGAAAGCCAAAGCTGGTGATGAACATTCAAATCATGTAAAATGGAGATCTAAGCATAAGAAAAGTGAGATAGGATGTACTCCACTTTGGAAATCAAATAGTTGAAGAATTTTACATAGTCAGACGAATTAGGTGAGAGATATACAGCACAGATGAATTTAGTTAGAGAGTGACATTGAAGTCCTAGCCAGATGGTGGAAAATATTGAAGATTCAAGATTGTGGACACGAGAGCAAGTAATGTTGTTACGCACATATGCGCAACAACCAGCCCAGGATTGAAAATGAGGCTAGAGAAAGTAGGAGGGAACAGAGGACGAGCTGCTGTCAGTAGTCACAGACAACTGTGTTTCAGTTAGGAATAGAAGATGAGGTTTAGTGGAGAATCTAAGGAGATCTAAGGCCACGAACGTTCCAGAAATCGAGTGTAAAAGTATTAGAGGAAGTGTCAAGACACCCGAGGTTATCAGCAGAAGGGCAGTCCGACCTGGGGACATTTGTGGTCTCCTCCCCAGATAGGAATTCCGAGGCTGGGTGTGGTGGTGTCGTATGCCTTCTTAAGGTCGAAAAAGACGCTTACAACCCGCTGCCTGCAAGCAAAAGCTTGGCAGATAGTGTCTTCTAATCGCAGAAGAGCGTCTAAAGTAGAGCGAGATCAACGAAAACAACACTGTACTGACGAAAGATGGCCATCCTTCTCCAGGAACCAGACTAGACGAGTGTTAACCATCTTTTCAAATACTTTCATCACACAAACAGTAAGGGCAATGGGTCGATAGTTAAGGAGAAGGGAGGCGTCCTTTCCAGGCTTCGGAATTTTTGATGACTATAGCAGACTTCCAGAAAGGGGGTACATATCCGTCACTCTACATCCTATTAAATAATCCTAAGAGGAAGGATAGTGGTCTAGAATCTAGGTGACGGGTCATAGGGTAGATAATGTTATCTGACTCTGGGAAGGAGTTCTTGCATAAAGATAAAGCTGAATGCAGCTCCGGTAGAGAATCAGGGACATTGTAATCTTCATCCCCACCGGATGAAAAGTCTAATTGGCGAACCCCGTCTGCCTCAAACTGACGACGCAATGATGGAGATCTCGAGCCCCGGCTGGACACGAAAGAAAAGGTCTCAGCGAGTGTGTTGGCTACCGCCTGGTCGTCAGATACCTTATCCCCGTTGACATTGAGGAACGGAGGGAACTTCGGGAAGCCTGGAAAATTTTTTTTCGCTATCTTCCGTACGTCCTTGAATACCTGCGACATAGGTGTCTGCACTTTCAATGCGGATACGAAAGACGCAAGGAACTTACAGTGAGTATCATTGAGGACTCTACGAGCCTTAGTTCTAGCCAGTTTGTATTGTCCCCAGAAAAATTCAGCTTTGTGTCGACGGTACCTACCAAAAGCTCAACGACGCTCTGTCACTACCTATCTACACTCATCAGACCACCAGAGGACCGGTTGACGCTTGGTAAACCCTGTGGTCTGAGGGATGGAAAGGTCACCAGCTTGCTGGAGTATAGATGAAAAATACTCGATAGCATTGTCTATGTCTAGGAACTCATTAACCTCGCAGTCAACTATCACAAGTTGCTTAAAAATTCCCCAATCAGCGTGGTCCAGCCGCTAGAGGGGGACACGGGGTAGGGGGAGGACGTCGGGAGAAGACAGGAGTATAGGATAGTGGTCACTCCCACAAAGATCTCCTGTGATGCTCCACGTGAAGTCAAGTAGGGCATCAGGATGACCAGTTGCTGGCGCTTGGACGAATGATACCTTGATCCATAAGGTTTTGAAATTCAGCCTTGGCAACTTTAAAACGGTGAGGTGCAAAACGACGGGTTTTGGCGTGAACTGGTTGGCCGGTCGTCTCAATGTAGTGTTGGACGTGGTGCTTTATAGGTTCTGCAGCTGAGTAAGGTTGAGTTAGCGTTGAAAATGACTTCAGTAGTGATGAGTATGCATTTGCACTGCAAACTGCAGAATTTTCGGTGCTCTTTTCATAGACAGGGTCTGCAGGTGCTGCGATGTGAGTAAGTGACGACTACGACTACGACTACTACTACTACTACTACTACTACTACTACTACTACTACTACTACTACTACTACTACTATTATTATCACTACTACTACTACTACTACTACTACTACTACTACTTTTTTTTCTACTACTACTACTACTACCACAAATACCTCCACCCGTTGTTTATTTGCGGGGCTCCACTAATTGGAGGTCACCAGCCCCAACTCTGTTCGCTAGTGACTGTGGCATCTAACCATAGTTCTAATCATTATTATTTTTACCTTTCAAATCTAATTATACTACAATTCTTCCTATATATATATCTTTTATTTACAAGTCCCTATGATCTACTCTCAGTCCGCTCTCCACTACTGTGGCCTCACAGTCGAGGCCCGTAATGTTTGTGTTGGTAGGGGTGGAGTACCTAGTTCCCCTGAGGCATAGGAGGGCAGACCTGGGTAGAGAGAAGGAGAGGCGACATCTCATCCAGGCGACAACATAGCTCCTTGGCTGGTGTTTCTTTTCTGCTATTACGTCAGCTAGTCTTCCGTAGAAACACTTCGCCTTGGGGTCCATTCTGCCGGATGAGATGAAAATCAAGGGCGTAAAGCTGCTCTGATCCACGTGCTGGATCCTCTCCTCATATGCCCTGACTTTTTCTTCCTCGTTCTTCTTGTGAGCAGCTTCTAAGGACAGGTTGTTGTAGCAGGCAGCCATCGGATCGAAGCTGCGGATGTCCACGAAGGTTTTCTGTCCACGCATCCAGAATCCACGGGCGCTGATGTCCACACGAGCCTCGTTGCTGGTGTTAGCTGTAGCATATACGAGGTTTTCGCCGGTCAGGGGAAGAAGAGTCGGCTCGGTAGAAACGTCATGGCACATTTCCCTGATCATGCTGGCCGTCAGATCCCTCACTTCATCATGGCGGATGCATATGAAGCCCCCTTTTTGCATACCATGGTGTGGTCAACGCTGTTGAGGTTTCCACATGCACAGGATTTAGAGAGTCCCTCCACTGGCCAGCCATACCTCAGACCAAGGGCATCAATAAATTCTTGTTTGTTGAGGCTGAAACCCTTTGCTCTTTTGGGCAGTGATGTTAGCCAGTTAGAGGCTCCTGTTTCCTGTACAGTGAGGATTTTCTTCACTGCATCCACAGGTAAGACGCTTTTTAGGTGTTCAAAGCTGTCCTTTTGTTCTTGTTGCCTGTCTTTGGATATTTGTTTCTTTAGCTCAGTGATCGCATTGTCATCTGTTTCACCATGAGCGTCCTGAGCTATTATCATCTCTGTGAGGGACCTGGTGAGTTTGATGGAGTTTTGGTGTTCTGTGGCAGCCATTCTTTCTGGGGAGGTGATGCCCAGTCCACCAAGTCTTGGTGGAAGCTCAAGCAACGCCCTCTCATTGTCCCCAAGGATGCGTGATCTCAGTAACACTGGTAGGAAGGTGTTCTTGATGGCGTCCTCCAGAGGCCTGAGGAGAGGGCTGATGCCGGGGACGGTGCGCATGACATAGTTCCACCGATGTTTTAGTCCATGCGTGTAGGCTGAGTAGGCTGCATGGGGCTCAGTCCTGGTCATGTTAGACAGGACTTCCACCTCCTTCACCCATCCAGCTACTTTGTCTCCGATGTACTCCTTCTTGAACTCCTCCGTACCAATAACTGCACCCAAGTGTCTCTGTCCATCCTTAGTCACAGTCACACCGCTACCGTGAAAGATTTCAATCCCACGGTCATATAGTTCGGGTTTGACAATCAGAATGGATTTGGCAGCATTGGGCAAGTAGCCTATCTTAGGGCCGTTGTTATTCACTAGGCGCCACCACTCTTTTAAGTCTGTGAGTTTTCCGGCCCCTGATAAGTCATCAGCATATGCCACTTGCTTCACAGACGTGTTTTCAAATTTAATTTAATCTTGGAGGACTGATAACCCAAGGGCGTACATCGCCATGGCCACTGGGTTCCCTTGGGTTGTGCCTTCCCTAGATTGAATCACCTTAACTCTAACACTTCCACTATCACTACTTATGTACATATTTGATGGTTCACTATACGTATTATTTACATAGGATGCCAATGAGGGACATTTAACACTGATGTTATGGAGCATTGTTTTTCTATTTATGGTGTTAAACGCATTTTTGGCGTCCACTAAAAGAATCGCTTCACAGTCGTCCCAGTCAAAAATCTTCCTCATGGCGTGTATGGCCGCTTCTTCCCCTGCCAGTTGTCCTGCACACACCTGCAGGTTCCCCACTGCCCTCCGTACGTCCTCCTTGACTACCGCCATGATGCATTTTCCGATGATACGTCTTGGGACCTCACCGATGCCGATGGGTCTGCATCCTGGCTTTTTGTCAAGAGGGATTAGACGGCAGGCAGTTAGGGCGTCAATGTGTCTGGAAGGTGTGGCGGCCATCTTCCTTGCTAGTGATGCCAAGGCATTGCAGAGATCGCTAGCGCTGCCACAGATAGGGACACTCAACAGGCGACGCCAGCCCTTCACAGCCAGGCCTGAGGGAGAGCCTTCCTCCACACCAGCTCTCCTGTTATCATTTCATAGATAACTCTGTTTGGTGGATGAAGGTAGCCGTGCAGTCGGAGTTCTTCGGAGAAACTGGGCTGAGGATGTTTTTCTTCCAGTTGGCTGATGGTTTCTCTGTTGAGTGGAAGCACACCTCCTGCCTCTTCCTCGTCAAGAGCCCGCAGGGCGGAAGAAACGTTGCTCTGTCGCATCTTGTCCGCAAAGCTACGAGCCTTGTCATGGTGGTGATGTTTAGAGGAAGCTCTTGGCAGGCGCTTTTGGATGGCTCTGGCCTCCCCTATGAGCTCATACTACTACTACTACTACTACTACTACTACTACTACTACTATTATCCCTACTGCTACCACTACTATCACTACTACTACTACTACTACTACTACTACTACTACTACTACTACTACTACTACTACTACTACTACTACTACTGCCACAAATAAAAAAGAGAGGATGAAAAGGATAAAGGATAAAAGATAACATGATAAGGGATCAGCTAGGTCGTGGCTCCAGCAAGCTCTACACCGACCAATCACAGCACGTTCCGATGTGACGTCATATTTGGGCATCATAAAAACTACATTTATATAATATATGACGCATATTTAAGCTAAAAGACCATTGGTATATAGAATTTAAACATACTTCCATTAAAGGATAGATAATACGCACGATTTTTGGTCTAAGGAAATTGGTCTATTTTGTCACCTACCCAACACCAATAGTCTGCAACATTATTGCCTAGTCTGCCTCACAATAAGAGACTTGCTACTGCAGGAACATGATTTATTATCAGTTTTTAAATTTTCACAAAATATCCCTGTATTGGAGTTTACTAATTGTATATGTTTCAGTTTATTTTACTGTGTGTGTGTGTGTGTGTGTGTGTGTGTGTGTGTGTGTGTGTGTGTGTGTGTGTGTGTGTGTGTGTGTGTGTGTGTGTGTGTGTGTGTGTGTGTGTGTTTGTGTTTGAGTGTCTGTGTGTGTGTATTCACTGTTACAGTCTGCTGCTGGTCTCTCTCGAGACAGCCGGCCGTCCCCCTATGGAAAGAGCTCAGAGCTCATAGTGACCAATCTTTGGGTTGGACCGAGACCACTCACACACAACACACCGGGACAACGAGGTCACAACCCCTCGACTTATATCCCGTACCTACTCACTGCTAGGTGAACAGAGGCTACACGTGAAAGGAGACTCGCCCAAATAATTTCCGTCCGCCCAGGGGATCGAACCCTGGCCCCTCGGTTGTGAGCCTCGGTTGTGAGTGCACTAACCATTACGCTAGCGGACTGTGTGTGTGTGTGTTGTCATGCCCCCACTCCAACAACAAACTTTTCCTTCTCCTCTCGTTCTTGACGTTACACTTTAAAAGGCCAATTAATTTAAAATGAATGAGGAGGAAACTTAATTACCAGGTTCTAAGGGGGGTTTCAGAAATAAAGTAAAAAAAAACCACAAGTAAACAAACTACACTAGATTTATTTACAAGTTAATAATTATATACACAACGGAAATTTAATTCAAAAGATGATCTGTCTACCAGAAGGGTAGTTAATTACATTGAAAGTAATTAATTAAAAAGAGAAACAAATACAAAAATACACAAGATCACGAGATTCTACAATAAACCACAACAACACAAACACAAAACAAATAAACACCAAACACATAAACACCAAACAAATAAACACCAAACACCTAAGTTAATTGATTGAGACACGGGTCGGGAAATATAAACACAACCAATAACACAAACACAAAAACCCAACACATAAACCAAACACAAAACAAACACACACAAAGAAATAAATGTTATAATTGGAGAGAGAGAGAGAGAGAGAGAGAGACGAGCCAGAGTAAAAATACTCAAATACCCAAACTTATTTCACTCCCTTACGTTACTAAAAACATTCCCCGCTCAAACAAGGGAAGAAAAATAGATGATGGGTAATTAAAAATGCGCGAAGCAACCCCAAACAAATACCCCACATCAAAACCCAGTAACGTAAGAGGAAAAGTAAACGGTAAAAACACACAACACCGGCTTCACTCTCAATCTCCAATTAAAACGAAATAATACTCACGCCATACCTCCGACACAACCTGTACCCTCTGCTCGGTGACCTGAAATATACTGTGTGTCGGCGCTGGGTCATCCGGCCTTATATAGGGGGACGCGACTCACCCCACGCTTACCCAGTACCCGTGGTGTGAAATAAACACTATACAAAGGAATCTACCCTATAACTTATCTAACGCAACATTATCTTTACGTTAAAACATAGCAGATGAAAATACAAATATATAGCCGAAATTACAACACGCTCGCTCTCTTAACAACAATGTTAGAGCTAAAAAGTATAGAACGGGTTGTAACGCTATATAAACTATCCTTAAAATTACAATAAAAATATAATAACCTTAAATTAAAATAGCAGTTCCCAAAATAAAACATAATAGTGGAAATATACAACTTTCTTCATCTCCATCGCGTCACAGACGATGCATGAGATAATCACTGCATTCACCGTTTCACATCTTCTTCAAATTTATACAAAACAATTTAACAGCATATTTATAAAACTAAGCTTAACATAACAAAATTAACAAAAAATATGTGACCAGGCCATGCAACACCGTTTCACTCTACAAGATGTGGTTCTAGGCCAAGTCGTCAGGAAAGGTCACATTCGCGGTCACTTTTTCTTAAGCCGCTTCCCCCCCTTCACCTCACTCAACCTCTGTTCCACACATCACACATCAAAACGCTGGCATACACACAAAAATAACTATGACTCCATTAATGTCTTAAGTCACTTCGTGACAGTCCTCCCTACCAAAAAAAAAAGAAAATGGGTGGGGAAGAAAGATACCGCACATTTTCTTACACAGTAGGTCTAGAGACAACGTGCAAAAAAAAAATGGACTATTAAAGTTCTGAAGGAACAAAACAAAACTAGCGTTGTGGAGAGCATTGCCAAAAGAAAAGAAAACAGTTCAGCTGGTTCAGACACGGGTAACAGCACAACAGGGCGTATAAAGCCCATATGCAACATGGCGTCAATCTCCTTTTGAATGAGCGGAACCTGTCGAGGGTGTACTCGGTAAGGTGACTGCTTAACAGGCTTCGCTCCATCAACGTCTATGTCATGGACTACTTTCGTAGTCCGCCCAGGGCTGTCCTTAAAGACCTCAGGGAACTGGTCCAAAACAGCGAGCACACTGGAGCGCTGCTCCGCTGTCAAATGGTCCAGCTCCTCCTGCAAGGCGGCTCTCGCAGCCCCATTCTCCTGCCACGCCCCTACTGAGGACGTCGACAAGGTACTGGCCACGGCCGTTTCCTCCTCCTCTTCCTCAACAGGTATGCAAGGACCTGAGAGACAAACGGGAGTGCCAGATAGGCCTCCCGAGGAAGAGTCGACAAAGCCCTTAAGCATGTTTACATGACATAAACGCTGCTGGCGACGACGACCTGGGGTAGACACCACATAGTTGGTATCACTCACCTTCTTGTGCACCTCGAACGGTCCCTGAAACTTGGCTTCAAAAGGATCCCCCTGATGCGGCAAGAGTACTAAGACTCTGTCGCCTGGAGAAAATTCCCGTTTCACTGCTCCCTTTCCCTTGTCAAACCAATGCTTAGCACGGGTTTGACTCTCATCAAGATGTTCGGCTGCCAACTGCCAACAACGTAAAAGCTTGTGCCTAACCCCTCCTATCCACTCCAACAAGCTGAACTCTCTCTGGTCTGCTCCCAACAACGACTCCTTAATATGGGTCAGAGGACCTCTCACCTGGTGGGCAAATATTAATTCGAAAGGACTGAAACCAGTACTCTCTGAAGGGGAGTCTCTCAAGACAAACAAGACATAGGGAAGATTGTCATCCCAGTCAGTATCAAACTGAAAGGCAAACTTGTGCAGGATGCTTTTCAGAGTTTGGTGGCTACGCTCCACCACACCTTGAGTCTGGGGGTGGTAAGGACTGCTCACGGAGTGCTTAATTCCTAGAGACTTACAAAAATCATTAAAAATCCTACCACAAAAATAGCTAGCACCATCTGTCTGCACCTTACATGGGACTCCGAAAAAAGAAAAAAACATTGTTAAATTTCTACTAATTGCATCCGCTGTAATCCTTCTAAGAGGTACAGCGTTAACATACCTCGAGGCTGCGTCAACCATGGTGAGGAGATACTCCTTCCCTCTCTTGGTTTTCTTTAGTGGACCAACGACGTCCACTTGGATGGTGGTAAATGGTTCCGGCAGGTGAGGAACCTTGACCAGAGGAACCGGTTTGATTTTCTGGTTCGGCTTCCCCATGCGTTGGCATATCAGACACTCCTTGCAATGCCTGGCCACCTCTGCTCGAATCCCTGGCCAGAAGTACAAACGGGTTAACTTCCCGAGCGTCTTCCTGACCCCCAAATGTCCGGCAAAACGTCCATCATGGGCCACCTCCAGCAGGGCCTGACGGTACTGGATCGGCACCACCAGTTGCTCCACTGAGGCCCACGCGGCATCCTCCTTCTGGAAGGTGGGCGGCAGCCACCTCCTAAACAGTACCCCCTCTTTAAGGAAGTACATGGTAGTCGGCGCGACATCCCTCTGCTGCGTCAGCGCCTGCTCCATCATGGTCGTCAAACTCTCGTCCTCCCTCTGCGCGGTGATCAAGGCCTCCCTTCCCTGGCGCACATTACCTGAGGACAAACAAGGACCGGCCGAAAGAGGCTCGGCAAACAGGGATGAAATATTGAGGTCCCCGACCTCGTTACCTTGGGTAGAACTCTGGGAAACTGGGGGTTCTGGAGTTTGGGCGGCGTTACTCATGCTGCGTGTCACAGCACAAAAGGGAAAAACTTGGGGCATATGGGCCTCCAGTTGTTCCAAATCTGCGGAGGCACTAGGCTCTTCCTGCAGGACCAGAGGAGGGGTTCCTCCCATTCTTTCCCCGGCCAAATCATTGCCTAAAATGATGTCCACCCCTTTTACGGGCAACTCAGGCAAAATCGCAACTGGAGCCTCACCCTTAAAACAGTCAGAATCTAAAAAGATCCTGACCAAAGGTGCCGAATTACGGCCCCCAATGGAAGACAAGATTACCCATTCTCCTGTCTTCCCTCCAGTAACCACCCCTGCCCTAAGTAAGGTCTGTAAAGCCCCCGAGTCTCGGAGAACATTCACGGGACGAGTTACCCCGCCACCTGTTACAGACCCCCTCGAAACAAAAGCCTTATATCCAGCGTCCGGCTGGATCGCCTTGTCTCCAGTAGTAGTGAAGTGTCCCCCCTCTCCTGGAGTAGGGAGCACACAACCCACTGTCATTGTCTCCACCTCCGGGGACTTTTGAGTGGCCAACACTGCCTTCGCCGGCTCCGTAGGCTGGAGCCTGCGCCAGCAATAGTCTGCCTTATGTCCGGTCTTCCCACAGAACGAACAATTAAATATTTCCCTCTGCCGACATGGCGACGCGGGCTTCGAAATACCCTTGCCTTGAGGGGGAGGGTCAAGAGGGCGCTGGTGCGCTCCCTTCCCTTTATGTTGGGGGAAGCTGGATCCCCCACCACCTGGACGGGAACCAGACATGTAGCTGTCTTTCTTGGCTAAGGCATAGTTGTCTGCTATGGTAGCAGCTTCCTCTGCCGTGGTGATGTTTCTCTGAGCCAAGTGAGATGCTACGTCCCTGTCCACGACCTGTACAAATACCTCAATCAAAACTAACTCTACTAGCTGGTCATAGGACTCTGCGTTCTTCGACCGGCACCAACTCACAAAAGCCTCACGCTTCGCCCTAGCCAACTCCAAATGGCTTTGTTCAGGGTTCTTTCTCAGAGCCCTAAACTTCTGCCTATAAGCCTCAGGCACCAGAGAATAAACCTGAAGGACCTGCTTTTTAACCTTTTCATAGGAGCAAGCGTCCGTATCACTCAGCGCCATATACGCTTTCAGTGCCTTACCCTTGAAGCTTTGCTGCAAGAGCAAGGTCCACTGATCTCTGGGCCATGAGAGACGAATGGCAAGCCTCTCGAAACTATTGAAGAAGGTGTCTACACACCCTTCATTAAAAGTGGGTATAAGCCTAATGGCCTTCCCCAAATCAAACATAGGAACACTGGAGCCGTTGTTCCCAGCTGCCCCTAACTCAGCTAAACGCACCTGAGTTTCGGCAAGCCTCAACTGCAGCTCCAGCCGCCTAATCTCTGGGTCAACCTGGTGCTCCCTGAGCCCCTCGTCCATCCTATCACCTTCAGTCTCTGAGTGGAGAGATTCACTCTCGACCCCAACCAAACTGATCTGTTGAAGCACCAAGCTAACAAGGTCTGCTTTCAACAGTTGGTAATAGTCTGTAGCCCCTAAATGGGTAGCGATTAACCGTAACTCAGGTACTGTTAATCCGCCTACCTCTTCGGGCGTTGGCTGGTTACCCAGAAAACTCGCCGCGTCTTCGTCAGTCACGATACGCATGATGCCGAAAGACCGCGATAAACACAAAAATAATGGCTTATGTAGTCACTCGTGATCCTGGCGAGGTCGCCACTGTCATGCCCCCACTCCAACAACAAACTTTTCCTTCTCCTCTCGTTCTTGACGTTACACTTTAAAAGGCCAATTAATTTAAAATGAATGAGGAGGAAACTTAATTACCAGGTTCTAAGGGGGGTTTCAGAAATAAAGTTAAAAAAAACCACAAGTAAACAAACTACACTAGATTTATTTACAAGTTAATAATTATATACATAACGGAAATTTAATTCAAAAGATGATCTGTCTACCAGAAGGGTAGTTAATTACATTGAAAGTAATTAATTAAAAAGAGAAACAAATACAAAAATACACAAGATCACGAGATTCTACAATAAACCACAACAACACAAACACAAAACAAATAAACACCAAACACATAAACACCAAACAAATAAACACCAAACACCTAAGTTAATTGATTGAGACACGGGTCGGGAAATATAAACACAACCAATAACACAAACACAAAAACCCAACACATAAACCAAACACAAAACAAACACACACAAAGAAATAAATGTTATAATTGGAGAGAGAGAGACGAGCCAGAGTAAAAATACTCAAATACCCAAACTTATTTCACTCCCTTACGTTACTAAAAACATTCCCCCGCTCAAACAAGGGAAGAAAAATAGATGATGGGTAATTAAAAATGCGCGAAGCAACCCCAAACAAATACCCACATCAAAACCCAGTAACGTAAGAGGAAAAGTAAACGGTAAAAACACACAACACCGGCTTCACTCTCAATCTCCAATTAAAACGAAATAATACTCACGCCATACCTCCGACACAACCTGTACCCTCTGCTCGGTGACCTGAAATATACTGTGTGTCGGCGCTGGGTCATCCGGCCTTATATAGGGGGACGCGACTCACCCCACGCTTACCCAGTACCCGTGGTGTGAAATAAACACTATACAAAGGAATCTACCCTATAACTTATCTAACGCAACATTATCTTTACGTTAAAACATAGCAGATGAAAATACAAATATATAGCCGAAATTACAACACGCTCGCTCTCTTAACAACAATGTTAGAGCTAAAAAGTATAGAACGGGTTGTAACGCTATATAAACTATCCTTAAAATTACAATAAAAATATAATAACCTTAAATTAAAATAGCAGTTCCCAAAATAAAACATAATAGTGGAAATATACAACTTTCTTCATCTCCATCGCGTCACAGACGATGCATGAGATAATCACTGCATTCACCGTTTCACACCTCCTTCTTCAAATTTATACAAAACAATTTAACAGCATATTTATAAGACTAAGCTTAACATAACAAAATTAACAAAAAATATGTGACCAGGCCATGCAACACCGTTTCACTCTACAAGATGTGGTTCTAGGCCAAGTCGTCAGGAAAGGTCACATTCGCGGTCACTT
>JAXIVD010000872.1:0-50000 GCA_036785275.1 Cancer borealis
GTTGGTTGTTGAGCCAGAAGTGGAACGGAAAACCACTGATGTGGTTGTTTTGTTATATTTTTGGGAGGATGGTTGGGTTTATTTTATCTCTGAGGCACAGACAATCTTTTTCTGGGATGATTTTGATGGTTTTTTTGTTTATTTTCCTTCGGAGCGAATTTTTCTCATGGACAATTGTTGAATACAGACTTAATGAAGTAATTTTGAAAGTCACATTTGTACAAGTTTCCAAAACAAAATTCTTTTTTGTGGAAAAAATAAATATTCCCAAAAGAAAAATCTTTCTTAATTTTTCCTTCACAATAATGCAGCTGGAGGTAAATCTGCATAACTACTGCTCGGACAATATCAATATAAATATGAAGTCCTACATACTATATATAGTGTACTCAACACATCTGTGAAGGATTCAGGCGGTGCTTGTTATTATAAGCAAATATAGGCCATAATATGGCAATCCAAAAGAAACATCTAGGGTGAAATGCCTAACTTTTTGAGTGATATAATATAAAAACCTTATATAACCGAATCTAACCAAACCAAACATAACCTAATCTAACCATAACCAAACGTAATCTAACCATAACCTAACCTAACATAATCAACCAAACATAACTTGAAAGATGCTTTGCAAGCTAAATAATGACAAGCACTGCCTGAAACCTTCACAGATGTGTTGAGTACACTATGTATAGTATGTGCGACTTATTTTTATATCTATATCGTCCGAGTAGTAGTTACGCAGAAATACCCAGCTGGATCTAAATAACACACTTCACATATATTTTGTTGAATTTTGAATGATTTTGACAATTTACATCACAAATCCATATATTCTAAATGAAGTGCTTAGACATGCAGCAGCTGTACCGTGTTGTCATCTGCTATTCATATGGCCTGTGCCTTATTATTTACCTGGTAAAGCATCTTTCAAGTTATGTTAGGTTGATTATGTTATGTTAGGTACGATTGGTTAGGTACGGTTTGATTCGATTAGGTTCGGTTATATAAGCTTTTTACCCAAAAGTTAGGTACATGCCGTGTCTATAAGCGAGCACTATGAGGATACGGCATTTGTTAAGTTATGGTTAGATTAGGTTATGTTAGGTACGGTTCGGATCGATTAGGTTCTATTATATAAGCTTTTTATATTTTATTACCCAAAAGTTAGGCACGTGCTGTATCAATAAGCGAGTACTTACAAGTACAGGTGCCATACCTGAAAGCCGTGCCTATTCTAAAATAACCTCATCACCCCCAACAAACCTGGGGACCTGTCAGAATGCAGTGTTCTTGCTTGGGAAGACGAAATACAGTGATTTATGCTAAAAAATAAGGAGCCAGAATCACTAACCTAACCAAACAATGCCCTATTCACAAACACGCAATGCACTGATGGTCACAAACAAACGCTTCTTCATGGGGTAGAAGCTAATGAAGGAAATAGAGTATAGCTAGGGAAGAAAATGGTAGGTATTATTTTACATCTTCACCATAACGCTCAAGAGAATTCAGGGTTACATTTTTGCATTACCAGATGCATTTTGAGGAGGTTTTCTTGATTACATTTTTGTCGCAAATTCTTAGTTAGTGAGATATTCAATGTTTTCTGTGAGACCTTCTCTTCGAAAAATAAAGTTTAGTTTGGTTTAAACAAGGTTATGTTATTTGTCAATGTAGGTTAAGGTTTGGTTAGGTTAAGTTACATTAATATAGTAGCTATCAAATGTTCTCTATGACCAAGAGTAGGGAGTTGGACGAGGGGCAGTCCCGAAACGTAGACGTAAACAAACGCTATTATGGTGAAGATGTAAAATTTTACCAAACGGTGTGTGGTTAGGGATGAAAATGGAGTGTGCACCTGACCCAACCTCCGATTAGTCCTTATAGAAAATATTAAATATCTCTGATATTAGGGAATTGCGACAAATGTAATGAGTAATACCTTCTCAGAACCTATCAGATGGGAAAAAACGCAATTCTCTAGAGCACTGTTGGGAAGAAGTGAAATAATACCATTAAGGTTTATCTACAAGTCTTGCCTTTGCCCTCGTCCTTAGACTTGTTAAGTTTTTTTTTTTCAAAATTCCCTTCCATATAAATATACACAATGTAAACATTGGAGTGTTTTGGCCTCTATGCCAAATGGAGGATGGCCCTATTGTAAATTCTGACCTATAAAACAATATTTTACATCTTCACCATAACGCTCTAGAGAATTCAGAGTTATATTTTTGCATTACCTGATGCATTTTGAGGTTTTCTTAATTACATTTCCGTCGCAAAATCTTAGTTAGTGAGATATTCAATGTTTTCTGTGAGACCTCTTCGAAAAATAAAGTTTAATTTGGTTTAAGGTTCTGTTACTTGTCAATGTACGTTTAGGTTTAGTTAGGTTAGGATAGATTAGGTTACATTAATATATAATCTATTAAATGTTCTCTATGACCAAAAATAAGGAGCTGGACGAGGAGCAGGAGCGAGACACAGACGTAAACAAACGCCATTATGGTGAAGATGTAAAATTTTACCATATTCTGGAAGATTCTAGCGGTATACATTACGTATTTCTGGAACGTCATGACCTTCATGTCATTCCACAAGGTACACAGGTCCTAGACTATATCGCACTTTTATAGTAGTATTAATGTACCATCACCTTAGTATGATATCCATCACCTCGCACAGAGATCAGTATACAGTATATATGTTAAATTCTTACCTTCTGTTCACTTACCGTCACACTAAACAAAAGTCAGATGATAAACAATACAGTTAATCGGAGTTATGTTAGTATATGAATTAAAATAACGTGTAACTAACAGAAAAACTTCAGTTTGCTAATAACTTACAGGTAACTTTGGAGTAATTTCTACATTACACTTGTGACAGAAAAACCTTGCTGAAGAAGAGGCTGTCTCCACGCCCGCCTCCGCCATTTTAGGTCTGGCAACACATCACTACACAAATTATTGAATTTATACTTTCATATGATTCCACTCATATAAATTTGCGATACAAAAAAACTCAAAGTTTTATTTCATTGAAATAGATCAACAAATGGAAAATCTATAAACCACACATGAAACTAATATATTATAAGGAGAGGTCAATATAAACAATCAAAAGTTTTCTAAACTCATCGTACCTCTTATTGTATAATATAATGACATACTACTTATTAAAAAAAATACGATTAGCTTAAAAAAAAACTTGATTGTTTATAGCAATCTCCACTTATAAAATTTCAGTTTGTCTCAGTAAGTTGTCTGATGATAGATTCAACTTTCAAAGCTAATTGCATATCCTACTATGTAATGACATAATACTGTGGTTGGGTAATTTCTTTGGTACAGTGCTTATTTCGTGGCCTATAAGTTGCGTCTGTGTGTATCTTCTTCTTGTGATTTCTTTGGCTTCTTATCGCTCATAGGTCCTGTATAGTACCTACTACTGCAGTTTAAGGCCTCTTCTATTTGTTCTCAATAATCTACTCCGGATTCTGCTCTGAATCCGAATCTGTTTTGGATTAATTGGGTGCAAATAGAACAGCAGAATCTGTTTTGGATTCGCTGGATCAAAACAATAACAATGAGAGGCCAGTCGCTCCCCAGCCGTCACACTAGTCACTTCTCCGAGGAAGTGTTGAGAGTTACAACTTTCATTTCCTGATGCATTTAGGGTGACAACGGCATCCCTAATTATCACCAACCTGCTTATTGTACAATAAAAAATCTTTATATAACTAAATGTGTTATTGAAAACCCCATTAGATTCTTGAAAAGTAGATTCAAGTCTGATGAACCTCAAGGTTAACCTTGACAATGTTACACCTATTATTTCTTTGCAAATACTGCTCCACCTCTTTATTATAAATATACTATACATAGTGTACTCAACATATCTGTGAAGGTTTCTGGCGGTGCTCACCATTTTTTACCTCGCAAAACTTCTTTGAATTTATGATAGGTTATGTTAGGTTGGTTAGATTATGTCAAGTTATGGTTCTGTTGAAGTTGTTAGGTTACGGTTATGTTATGGTTAGGTTCAGTTAGGTTCGATTATATAAGATTTTTTGCATTTTATCACCCGGAAGTTATGGTTCGCAAATTAGTTTTTTTGGGGGTTTGGGTATTGAAATGTAAAAATCTTATGTAACCGAACCTAACTGAACCGCACCAAACCTAACAACATAACCATAACATAACTGCAAACTAACCTAACCAGAACATAACTTCAAAGACATTTTGCGAGGTAAATAATGGTAGCACCCCCTAAAACCTTCACAGATGTGTTGAGTACACTATGTATAGTATGTAAGACTTCATGTATATAATAAAGAGGTGGAGCAGTAGTTGTAAAGAAATACCTCTTATTTTTATATATGTCTAATCTGTAGCGCCTATAGGCTTTCCCTGGTTAGGTTAGATTTGGGTAAAACTTTACTTTTACATCCAGCCAAAAAACCTTACATTCCCACATGTCCTCATGTTTATTGGGAGAAGATGGGGAATGGGGATATCTTATTAACTATTTATTTGGGACGATAATGAGTGTCAGAATCATTTGTGTATATCAATGTAGAGTAGAGCTTCCCCTTAACCAAAATAAACTTTGGGGATATCTTATTTAACTATTCATATGCTACGGTTATACATATTTTTGCAAACATTTATGCAGAATTTTTGTACCATTTAATCTCTTTCACGTACAAGTAAATTGTTTTCTTGGGAGTATATATCAAAATTCAAAGAAAATAAATAACCCGGTTAGAGGCTGCTGTTATATCTCCTTCGTTTCTGGTATTCATCACCATTATTATACAATTTTAAGCCTACAGTAGTATTTCTGAAACATTTTTCTACCACTTAATATCTTTCTCGCATATATACACTGTTTTTATTGGAGGTATATATTAATAATAGATTCCGAGAAGAGGCTGCTGTTATATATCTCCTTTGTTTTTGATATTCATCACCACTATTATACAATTCTGTGCCTACAGTAACATTTCTACAATATTTCTCTACCGCTTACTATCTTCCTCGTATATATACACTGTTTTATTGGAGGTATATATCAATATTAACTTCTGAGAAGAGGCTGGCTCAGGCTGGTGCAAAAAACCCGCGAACGAGTGTCGTCTGCTATAACCCACCTCCAAATCAGATTCGACGGATTCAGGAATCTGTTACAGATCACGGGTTAAGATGGTAAATAGAACACGATTTCGCGGCTAAGCCCCGCCCAGAGCGGCCAAGCCCCACCCAGATTCAGTGATCTGAAACGGATTTACGCAAATAGAAGAGGCCTTTGTTTCTCCAACACTTCTAACCTGTATAAAACAAGTCAGGAAAGAAAACCATGCATGCTATGGTAGCACTATTACCACTACTACACTTCACTTAATTTCACTATTCTTTCTGTCTTGTCTCACACGCCTTCACCAAAAACTTTTTCATTGTCACAATGATTTTTTCATAAGTATTGTTTTCATATATGCTGTGCATATTCCTCTATCGTCCGCATCCAATCTTTTGTTCCATTCCTCCTCTCCTATTACTGACGATATAACTTTGATAAGACCTTCTCTATGGTCTTCATATTTTCCACACTCCACTATAAAATATTTCACTGTTTCTCTTTGTTCATATCTTTTCCTGGCCTTTACCTCTAGTATTCCTGTTCTTGCCAACAACCTATACTTCCACAGTCTCCAGTATGCCAGTGAATTGCTTCAGGTTTATCCATTCTTTTGTACTACTTCAGGGTTATCTTGTTTTCCATCCCCTGTTTCCATCTCTCTGCCATTCTCCTCTACTTTTTTCTTGACTCCTTTTACTCCTATTCTGTATACCACTCCTCCTCCAAACTTTCCTTCCTTTTCCATCCTTCCAACTTTTGTTTCCACTTGGAACAATCGTTCCTTTCTATCGGGACTTTCTTTATCCATTTCTCTTATTCTAGACCTAATTTCTTCATGAAGTTGAATTTTCCTTTTTCAATCCTTTCTTCAAATGAGTTCCAACCCATTTCTTCCCTCATGGCCTCTACTGCTGTGCTATTAGGGACTTCAAACCCTCCCTTGTGTGAGGTGGAATTTCCTCCCCTGTGTGAGGTAGAATGTAGCAACAAGTTTGGCTTGTTAGTTATACAGGAGGAGGAAGAGATCGTGATAGAAGTAGGAGTAGGGGAAGGGGACAGAAACCCCAAGGCGAAGGTAGTGAAGAGAAAATTAGATGGGAAGGAGAGGAAGGTGGGAAGGAGAGGAAGGACAGGGAAAGATTAGAAAGGTTTCAGGAAGTGTTAGTTTTGGATGACTCCAGGATTAGGTATTTAGATGAGACTTTCTGTGAGGCCGACAGGGAGAGGTGGATGACGTGTTGTCATCCTGGGACCGGAGTGCTGGACGTGGTAGAGAGATACAGGAGGGTAGTGGAGGGGACGGGGAAGGAGGCGTTAATGGTGGTTCACGTGGGAGTGAACGATGTAGGCAAGGTAAGGTCAGAGGAGCTAGTAGATAGGTATAGAGAGCTTCTGAGGGAGGTAAAGGAGAGTGGTAGGAGGTGTATAGTGTCAGAGCTGCTCCCTAGACAGTGGGTTAGAGGCTGGTGGCTCTCACATGCCCTTGGCCTCAACGAGAGGTTGAGGAGGATGTGTGGGGAGGATGGGGTAGGTTTTATGGATGAGTGGAGCAGGTTCTATGGGCGACAGGAGCTGTATGCCCGGGATGGTGTACACTTCAGTAGGATAGGGGTGGAAGCTTAAAAACTTACACAGTACACACCAAAGGCGTGTTCATCAGTGGCATTCTGACGCGATGACTTGCATATTTTTCGCGGTGACGCATATCTTTCGTGGTGACTGCATAGGCGTTTACATGTAATGTCAAGACGACTTGCCAAAAGGCAAGACGACTTGCTATACGAGCATGTTCTGAGCAAACACTTTCAAGATACGAATTTCTGCGTTTGCCAGCGTTTGGCTGTGGTCAAATATCCAATCAGCTCTCAGCAACTTACATAAGAACATAAGAAATTAGGAGACTGCAAGAGGCCAGTTAATGACCTATACGAGGCAATTCCTTGTCCCCCATCCTTGGAATAATCCAATATTTAGCCATCCCACCTGTCATCCCTATCCATATTCTCATCCAGCCGTCTTTTAAAGCTACCTATTGACTTAGCACTTACTACGTATCTATCCAGCCTATTCCAATCGTTCACGACTCTGTTTGTGAACCAATATCTACCTATGTCTGTCCTGAATCTAAGTTTTTCTAGCTTGTACCCATTTCCACGTGTCCTATCCTGGCTACTAAATTCTAAAACCTGATCAATGTTTCCCTTATTAATTCCTTTTACCCATTTGAAAACCTCAATCATATCCCCTCTTGCCCTCCTTCTCTCTAGGGAGTAGAGATTAAGACGTTTTAACCTATCTTTGTAGGGTAAATTTCTCAACCCCTGAATCATCTTGGTCATTCTTCTCTGAACTGCCTCCAAGGAGCCTATATCCTTCCTATAATAAGGGGACCAAAATTGAGCTGCATAATCTAGGTGGGGTCTAACTAGCGCTAAATACAACCTCAGAATGACCTCAGAACTCCTATTTGTCACACACCTACTAATAAATCCCAGTATCTTGTTGGCTCTATTTCTAGCTATAATACACTGTTCCCTGGGACGCAAGTCACTGCTTATTTGAACTCCTAAATCTCTCACACTATATGACCTTCCTAAGGTAGTGTCATTTAATGTGTAGTCTACAGACCTATTTCCTTTACCTACGCTCATAATGCTACACTTGTTAACATTAAACTGCATCTGCCATTTCTCTGACCACTCGTACAGCCTATTTAAGTCATCCTGCAGCATCCTAACATCGTCTAAATTCTTTACCTGTCTTCCTATCTTTGTGTCATCGGCAAATTTACTGATATCACTATTTATTCCTGTCTCTAAGTCATTTATATAAATTATAAATAACAATGGTCCTAGTACTGATCCCTGTGGTACCTCACTAGTGACATTACCCCATTCTGATTTCTTCCCATTAATTTGTACCCTCTGTTCCCTACCAATAAGCCATCCCCTAATCCATTCTAGTACCTTCCCACCTATGCCGTGAGCCTTAACTTTACTTAATAGTCTCCTATGGGGGACTCTATCAAAGGCTTTACTGAAGTCCAAATAAACTATATCATACTCGTCCCCCTTATCTATTGTTTCAAATACTTTCCTATAGAAGGATAATAAATTTGTGAGACATGGCTTCCCCTTGCTAAAACCATGTTGACTATGTCTAATTAGCTTGTGTTCATCTAAATGTTTCCTAATTGCCCTTGCTATGATAGCTTCTAACATCTTGCCTACCACTGATGTTAAACTAATTGGGCGGTAGTTACTACTTTCTGCCTTATCTCCTTTCTTGAATATAGGAACTACATTTGCCTGCCTCCATAGCCTAGGGACTACTCCTGTGTCTAATGATTCTCTAAAAATCATTGCAATACGTTCAACGAGTTCTTCTCTACATTCCCTAAGAATCCTCGGAAAAATGTCGTCCGGCCCTGGAGATTTAGTCTTTTTAAGTCTATCTATTTCCTTGCTAACTACTTCCCTACTTATGTCTATTTCGCTTAATTTATCATCCTCTTGTCCCCTAAAGATCTGTATTGGCTCCAGTTCCCTACCCGACTCTTCTTGAGAAAATACAGACAAGAAGTATTTATTTAATTCCTTACTAATATCCTCCCCATTTTCTATCAAGCTGCCATCCATTCCTTTAAGAGGTCCTATTCTTTCCTTTGTTTTAGCCTTGTACAACTGATAGAATCCCTTTGGATCCTGTTGGGCATCTCTAGCTATCTTAACCTCATAATTCCTCTTTGCAGTCCTAATATCCTTTTTAACCTTCCTAGCTAGGTCATTATACTGCCCTACTACCTGTATTTCTTCCTTTTTAATTTTCCTATAGAGTCCCCTTTTTAATCCAATTTCCCTTCTAATGTTGCTATTCATCCATTTTGGATCATTTTTATTTGACCTAATCCTCCTCTTAGGTATATGCTGTTCCTGCCCTGTATGAATTTCCCTTACTATGTTATTATAATGCAATTCTACCTCAATGTTTTGATCCTCCTCTCTGCCTACTCCTATACCCTCCCAATTTATACCCTGGAAATAATGTCTGAGGTCCTGGTAATTTCCTTTTCTAAAATCTGGTACTAAAGCAGTGTTCTGTTCTACCTGCCTCTTTGCATTAATCTTGAATCTAATTTCGTGGTGGTCACTAACATCAAATCTCGCTCCTATCTCAACCTGACTTACCAAAGTTTCATTATTAGTTAAGACCAGATCTAAAATATTTCCCTGTCGTGTTGGTTCCCTTACAAGTTGTGTGAAAAAACCATCCTGGACGACATTTAAGAATTCCTCCGAGCACCCGTCTCCTGTCATACTATCCCAGTCTATTCTCCTATAATTAAAGTCCCCCATAATGCACACATTATTATACCTAGATGCCCTTGCAAGCTCCTGCATCAGGGATGCACTAGCTGCTTCGCCTAAATCTGGAGGCCTATATATAATGCCTACAACTAACTTATTCCCTCCTATAATAATATCAATCCATAATGACTCCGTATTCCTATCTGTTTTTATTGTGGTATTGACATAGCTATTTAATGTGTTTCTAACGTACAGTGCCACACCTCCCCCTCTCCTCCCTACTCTATCCCTGTGGAAAAAAGTGTACCCATCTATTCCTACTTCAGGTAAGAAATGTTTGCCTGCAATATCTAACCAAGTTTCTGTAATACCTATAATATCTAACTCTTCAATACGTGCGATACCTCTAAGTGTGTCTATCTTATTTATTACACTTCTACTGTTTGTATAAAAGACACTTAGTTCATGCACCTTCCTCACTTTACCCCGTCCTTTGGTCACTATTACCCTTACCTCTATTCATAACTTCATCTAGAAAGACACTCAACGGGATAATATTTCGATTAAATAAGAGGAAAGTAAGACGTTCAAGACCATAACAGTTGTAGAAATACATAAGATTTATAATATATATATGTTGTTTTTTATATAAAAGTAAACCAAAAACAAGCATAAAGCTTGAAATATATTAGGGAAGTGTTGAAAATAACGAGATGTGGGTCCTCTATATGAGTGGAGCGAAGCGGATGTGTGTGTTTTCATGAGAAAGAATCTGGGTATATATTTCGAATAAATCAGAGGAAAGTAAGATGTTTGAGACCATTATAGTTGATCGTCTACATAATATTTATATTATATATATTGCTTTTAATATAGAAGAACACCAAAGACAAGCAAAAAGATTGTAATATATTAGAGAATTGTAGAAAATAACGAGATGTGGCATTCAAATCTGTGTGGGTGTTGATGTTTCAATGCATTATGTGGTAGTGGCTTCGACATACAATTGTTCCCTTTTTCCTAATAATAAGTAAAAAGCATATTATATTGTTTACAATTATTTTCATCAAATTAAAGTAAGAAATAAGATGTTTATATATTGCACAAAAATGAGTAAGCAATAGAAAGTTTGGACAATTAAGACAAATCCAGTTTCGAACACAAAAAATATCATTGGAGGCTGGAGCCCGCACTCTGTAGGCTGTTCCACTACCAGAGATACGAAGACCCGCGTCACCTCCTCAGGTGGCAATCTCTACACACACACACACACACACACACACACACACACACACACTCATACACACACACACACACACACACACACACACACACACACACACACACACACACACACACACACACACACATACGGTCCGCTAGCGTAGTGGTTAGCGCACTCGGCTCACAACCGAGGGGCCAGGGTTCGATCCCCTGGGCGGATGGAGATTATTTGGGCGAGTCTCCTTTCACGTGTAGCCTCTGTTCACCTAGCAGTGAGTAGGTACGGGATGTAAGTCGAGGGGTTGTGACCTCGTTGTCCCGGTGTGTTGTGTGTGAGTGGTCTCGGTCCAACCCAAAGATTGGTCACTATGAGCTCTGAGTTCTTTCCATAGGGGGACGGCCGGCTGTCTCGAGAGAGACCAGCAGCAGACTGTGACAGTGAATACACACACACACACACACACACACACACACACACACACACACACGGTCCGCTAGCGTAGTGGTTAGCGCACTCGGCTCACAACCGAGGAGCCAGGGTTCGATCCCCTGGGCGGACGGAGAATATTTGGGCGAGTCTCCTTTCACGTGTAGCCTCTGTTCACCTAGCAGTGAGTAGGTACGGGATGTAAGTCGAGGGGTTGTGACCTCGTTGTCCCGGTGTGTTGTGTGTGAGTGGTCTCGGTCCAACCCAAAGATTGGTCACTATGAGCTCTGAGCTCTTTCCATAGGGGGACGGCCGGCTGTCTCGAGAGAGACCAGCAGCAGACTGTGACAGTGAATAACACACACACACACACACACACACACACACACACACACACACACACACACACACACACACACACACATTCACATACACTCATACACACACACACACACACACACACACACACACACACACACATACACACACACACACACACACACACACACACACATCTTGCTGCCACTGGTAAAGGTGGTCTGAATACGACGATAGTTGAACATGTGGGCTAAGGTGTTGAGTGTGGTGGGTGCGATGCTGTAGTTTCTATACAGAATCAGCAGGATATACATTTCGAATAAATAAGATGAAAGTAAGATTTTTGAGATCATGACAGTTGTTGAAATACATAACATTTACATTATTAATGTTGTTTTTAATATAACAAAAATCCACAAACAAGCATAATGATTGTAATATATAAGTGAATTTGTATCACATAGCGAGATGTTGGCCTCTACCTTAGGTGGAGTCAAGGGTGGAAGCGGTGCGGAATATACGGAGAAACCATGATATCTATTTCGAATAAATCAGAAGAAATTAAGATGTTTGAGATCATTTCAGTGCTTATAATTTAAAAGATTTATATAATATATGTCGCTTTTAATATAAAAGAAAACTAAAAACAAGCATTAAGATTGAAATATATTAGGAAAATTGTGGCAACACCACCCAAGACATATCTCCTTAAAATCGTGTTCGTGAAAACAAGGCAAGACATTAGGAAGTTTGGCCACACATGTAAATGCCTCATATTTCTGCCTACACTTTCAAGGCACGAATTTCGGCGTTTGCCCTGTGGCTTTTCAACCAATCAGAGCGCCGCAACTTCCAACTTCATCCAGTAAAGACACTCAAACGGGATATATTTCGAATAAATTAGAGGAAAGTAAGATGCTTGAGACCATTACTGTTATTGCTATACATGAGATTTATATTATATTTGTTGCTTTTAATATAAAAAAATACTAAAAACAAGCATAAAGATTGAAACATTTTAGGGAATTGCAGTAAATAGCGATATGTTGGCCTCTAACCTTTGCGAGGAGGGGGGCATGTGTGGTTTCATATTAGTATATATATTTCGAATAAATTCCAGGTGTTATTGGACAAGAACAACTGCATAAAATGTAATAATATATATTAGTGTATTTATTTAATAGTAAAAGAAGACAATTTAAGGCAAATGCTGTTATTGGATATTTAGAGAGGATAAATATGATGCATTATCGTACATAACAACCATGTTATGCCATGTTTGGCTCAGTAGATTAATCTCGATATATCGTAATATTACATATAATAAAAAAAATATATATAGCAGCTTTTACACACTTTAAACATCATTATAATTTAATAACTTCATTATAAAGTGTGAATTAGGATGTGAAAATATAACAAGAGCAATAAAATAAATAAGTAAGGCGTTTACATGTGGGGCCAAACTTCCTAATGTTCTCGCGAACACATTTTAAGGCGATGGTCAAGTGTGGTGTTGCCACAATTTTCCTAATATATTTCAATCTTAATGCTTGTTTTTAGTTTTCTTTTATATTAAAAGCGACATATAATTTAAAAATTTTTTTTAATTATAACCACTGTAATGATCTCAAACATCTTACTTTCTTCTGATTTATTCGAAATAGATATCATGATTTTCTCCGTATGAAGCCACTCTCCCCTCGCTCTGCACCCAGAGGCTAGAGGAGACAGCCTCGCGGGCACTGTGTGAGGGTGTGATGTTTTATGTTCGATCATGGATCTGTCTTCATTATTCAAACTCCTTCTATGGCTTAAGTATTTTTGTGCAATATTCAAACATCTTATTTCTTACTTTAATTTGATGAACAAATTTCAACAATATAATATGCTATTTACTTATCATATGAAAAAAGTAAACAATTATCCGTCGAAGTCACAACCAGCTAATGCATTGAAACATCAACACTCACACAGGGCTGAATGCCACATCTCGTTATTTTCTACAATTCTCTAATATATTACAATCTTTTTGCTTGTCTTTGGTGTTCTTCTATATTAAAAGCAACATATATAGTATAAATTTTATGTAGACGATCAACTATGATGGTCTCAAACATCATACTTTCATCTGATTTATTCGAAATATATACCCTGATTCTTTCTCATGAAAACACACATATCCATTTCACTCCACCCACACAGAGGCCCACATCTCGTTATTTTCAACAATTCTCTAATATATTTCAATCATTATGCTTATTTTTGGTTTTCTTTTATATCAAAAGCAACATATATATTATAAATCTTATGTATTTCAACAACTGTTATGGTCTCAAACATCTTACTTTTCTCTTATTTATTCGAAATATATCCCGTTGAGTGTCTTTCTGGATGAAGTTAAGAAGTTGCTGTGCCCTGATTGGTTGTTTGATCACAGGGCAGACAGAGAAATTCGTATCTTGGGTGGATTTGCCAAAATCTGGCTCACACTTGCTCAGATTTTGCTTTTTATCAAGTCAACTTGGCACTACATGTAAACCAAGGGCGTATATTCAGGGTGTGCTAGGTGTGCGCCGCACACCCTCAGCCAGAGAGAGAAATGCATGATAGTTATAAATAAATTCAGCAGTAAGTGGGAAACGATATTTTTCTTATTGTTTTTAGCCCTGTTATAATATTGTTGCGAACTGCCCCTCGTTAACTTTGGCTTTCTGGGGCAGCTCCGCCACAGCGTGGTTCGACGTGTCCACTGCCGGGAAGATTGAGTCTATGACACCGGTGACACCAAACACAGTCTTCTCTTTTAATCCCTTTATTCAACAACACGCTTATTAAAATACAAGGCGGGGCAGTATTCCACGACACACAGTGTAGGTAGAGAGTAGTAGGTATCCAAGAGATGCGTCGTAAGTCCAAGGCGGTGGGAGGAGTTCTGCCGTGAGTGGCGCCACAACCCTCGCTCAACACCTCCTCCCAGGCAGGGAGGGGAGTAGGGGCAGTGGTGGCCACCAACCACCACTTCACAGCTGCTTCGCCCTTGTTATTCCTGCCGGCTCTAGTTAACCTGCCGGCGCTGGTTAACACCACCCCCCAACCACTAGTTTATTTACAAGACAATCATACACCCACAAACGCACGCACACACACACACATTCGCAATACTACCCCCCCTTTACTCCGACAGTCGACCCCGACTGTCACACACCCATTCCTACTGCTAAATAGCAAAAACAACATACACCAGTAAATACAACTGTACAAATGAACAAATAAATCAATCCTCATCCACCGCGCCAACAGCCAGGCCATCCTCTGTCCAACTGCCACGCCATCATCCAGCAGCTGGCCGCTGGCCGCTGGCCGCAGGCCGTGGTGCCGTTCCACGAGTCCCTCCTCGTCACGCGCCGCCACGCCGTTAGCTAGGCCGTCCTCCTCCCGCACAGCCACGTCTGCTGTCCTGAGTGTCCTCCGCCCACACTGCCACGCCATCATCCAGCCGCTGGTGACGTCCCTGGAGGCTCTACAATGCTGTCTGCTCCTACCGTCCTCATAGGAGCTGCACTGGACACCCGGTTTCGCCGAAGGGGTGGGGGGAAGAAAGAACTACCGGCTGGCCAGCCACTTCCACCGCAAAGGCGACCTCAGGAAGTAAGGGTGCCATCATCCAGGCCACCCTGTCGACTCCCATCCGAGGTTACACGCCCTTACACGCACCCAGAAGCCAGGCCCAGCAGGCACGGCTCCTCCACTAGCCCCTAGAGTTGCCCACTCGTGCCCATCAACTCCCTGAAGACCTCTGGAGCAACCCAGCAGGGTTTCCCCTCCACGGTGCCGTCCCTCGACTGCCATGGCTCCAGTGTGATGACCACTTAAGCTGCCTGGGGCCACGGGAGTGTTGACTGCAGCAACACGCTCCTTCCCCACTCACGTGCGTCATCCTTCTGCCCGAAGATCTTGGGCCACGGGCAACCACCAGCAAAGTCGTCCTCTCTGCCACCACTGCCACAACATACGGTGAAGGTGCTTAGGCCCAGCCGATCGAGAGAACGCGTCCTTCGCTCCCTCTCTCTACTGTGCACGCACCGTCTCCTGTCACCTTTGCTGTGTCTGTGTCGCCTCTCACCTCGGCTCCGCCGGTGTTGCCTCCTCTCACCAGGGCTTCGGCATGATCATCCCTTCTCACCTCTGCTGGAATCCACAAGGCGAGGACGGGGTGCTGACAGAGGCAGAGGGTGAGAAGTACAACGACTGGGGACGAGTGTAGAAGCCAGCAGGCATGGTGTCACTTCCCGGGTGACATCACCACCCACCATCTGCCTGCAAACAAACTTTTCACGCTCGTCAGCCATCACAAACCTAGTCAGGTATGTCTCCCAGGCCACCTTGCCGTCGTACTCTGCCCTGTCCTCTTCTCTACAGGACGCCGCAGGATTAGAGGCAGGAGTTGAGAGTGGAGGAGAGAGAAGTAGTGCTGTGGGAGAGACAAGGCACCGAGGCACCTGCGGTAGCGGTGCAGGTCGACTCGCCTTGCTCCACTGAGCCTGTTGTGCCCCAGAGTCAGGACCTGCCGCTTCCCAACCTCTTTCAACGGCTCGACCCGCCTCCTCCAGCGCGGCCACTTCCTCCCTCACGACACGTTCCCACTCATCCAACGCCGCTACTTCCTCCTTCACCTCCTGCTTCCCTGCGCGGACGTCACGCACCTCATGCAGTAACTCAGCCTTGATACCGCCACAGAGTTCCTCCGCGAACTGCCGTGCCTCGTTTCTCACGACCCCGAGGCCTCTTTGCACCGCCTCACGAAACTCCCATGCCTGAGCGTCCATTTTCTCTGCCTGAGCCTGAGCCTGAGCGTCCATTTTCGCCATGAGAGACCGTAACAACTCAGCTACGCCAGGCTCTTCACTTCCTGAGGCACCAATACTATTGTTGTTTTCCTTGTTGGTCGCCATTTCCTTATCACCGTCACTACCAGCCAATTCGCTGTAGTCACAAATCCGCCACGACACCGGACACGATTTTCTACTTATCAATCCCACTTCTGACACCAATTGCTGCGAACTGCCCCTCGTTAACTTTGGCTTTCTGGGGCAGCTCCGCCACAGCGGGGTTCGACGTGTCCACTGCCGGGGAGATTGAGTCTATAACACCGGTGACACCAAACACAGTCTTCCCTTTTAAGCCCTTTATTCAACAACACGCTTATTAAAACACAAGGCGGGGCATTATTCCACGACACACAGTGTAGGTAGAGAGTAGTAGGTATCCAAGAGGTGCGTCGTAAGTCCAAGGCGGTGGAAGGCGTTCTGCCGTGAGTGGCGCCACGACCCTCGCTCGACACCTCCTCCCAGGCAGGATGGTGGGAGGGGAGTAGGGGCAGTGGTGGCCATCAACCACCACTTCACAGCTGCTTCGCCCTTGTTATTCCTGCCGGCTCTAGTTAACCTGCCGGCGCTGGTTAACCCAACCCCAACCATTAGTTTATTTACAAGACAATCATACACCCACAAACGCACGCACACACACATTCGCAACAATATTTTGCACTATAGGTGTTCTGTAGAAACACTGCACACCCAATAATCAATTGTATCATTATATAGCATAGCGTGTACGGTGGAGTGGGAGGGCAGACTGTTGAAAATATGGAGCTGGGTGTGCGGCTCTACAAATGCACACTGCTTGCGTTCGTGTTTGCTGCTGAAATGTTATATTGGCTAGAAGGTATAAAGTGTCTTTGCCATTCATTATATGGGCATAATTAAAACTTGCAGGAATTATAATATAGTATTTATTGTGAAACCAAATGTTATTAAGTCACTCAATCAGAAATAAAGATTGAGTGCAATCTAAGTTATGGACTCTCTTACCGATGAAACAATGGAAGTAAGTTGAGTTGCCAAGTTATTCATTGATGCCAGTGTCGAGGGAGCACGTGCATTTCCCTTGACTTGACAGTAGTTGTGACTTGTGAGTATATTGTAATTATTATTGTGTTGCGGTGTGTTTGCATCTTGATGATGGCGTTACCATGACGATGAGAAAAGAGGGGAGATGGGAGTGAATGTCCTGCGTCGGGGGAATACGAGAGAGGCAGCCTCCTGCTGCTACGCTGGTATTCTTAAAAAAAAAAATTTCCTTGAAAAGCGGCTACGCTGGTATAGACGGTATTTGTGGTTATGTGACTGGTATTAAAGTGGCTCATATAGCTGTGGCGTAATAGTGGGTGATAAGACAGTGTTACAGGTAGTGGACAGTGGACACATGTTGTGGTGTTGTAGTGTTGTGGTAACCTGTGACTGTGCCACAGTCACACACACACACACACACACACACACACACACACACACACACACACACACACACACACACACACACACACACACACACACACACACACACACCAGTAATTAGGTATATGTTAGTTATAGACAAAATCACTGTTCAGCAGACCCAGTGACAGAAACCACCATACACCACTGATGTAAACGCCTTTAATAATGCATTATCGAGGTAAGAGGAAACGAGATTTGCCTCAAGAGGCCATAACTCCGCCCATTCAAGAGGCTGTAGCTCCGTCCTCACGTTTGTCTTTTGTTGAGGAAGCGCATTGAAATATTGTATAAGGATAATAATGAAATAAACTTAGCGTTAGGTTAGCCACGGAGGGTTATAGAGTTAGGTTAAGAATTACTATTGATAAAAGGAAACAAGACCAGGCAGGAGACGGGATACTGCTTGCTTTTAGTGCGTCAAGGACTGGTGGAGAATGTTGCCTCTGCCCTCTGCTGCAAGCTAGTGATTTCGCGCATGCGCATCAGTGGCATTCTGACGCGATGACAATCATAGGCGTTTACATCAGTGGCCAAAACATGTGATGTTTTGGCCACTGATGTAAACGCCTATGATTGTCATCGCGTCATGGATTCGCCCGTGGGGTGAATCCATGACGCGATGGTAATCATAGGTCTGATGGCGGAGCTGCGACCGCCGCCACCTTCACTTCCGACCGGCTCACGACATCGCTATAACAATTTCCTTAAATCACAAAATGTATCAAGCCTTAACATTATTCACCTAAATTCACGCTCGTTACCTAAAAATGATGATAACATTGTGTCCCTCTTTAACTCCCTACATTCTCAACCTGATATTATTGCTGTTACGAAAACATGGCTAACAGACACTAACAAACATCTATTTGACTTTCCAGGTTATCACTCATACCATTTAATCAGGAAAACACGTCCACATGGAGGCGTATCAATATTTATCTCAGAGACATTACATTCACACCAAATAGAGGATCTCACCTTAGTTAATGATCAAATCGAAGTTAACACTGTTAAAATAAATACCGGTACACTTGACATTCTAATATGTGCAATATAAAGACCAAACAGTAAACATATTGCAGTGGAAGAGTTTACACAAGTAATTAATACACTTCTTGAGGTCAAAGCAAAGAACAACAAAATAGTACTTGTTGGCGATTTCAACATCAATTTACTGGAACACTCAACACACATATCAACAAATAATTTCCTTGCTAATATACAAGCTATTAACTTCACCCCCCCTATTGCTAGACCAACCAGATTTCCTGATAGTTCTGAGCTTGGAGAGCCTTCACTATTAGATCATATATATACAAACTGTAATTTGAATTTAAACTCTGGCATTCTGCATTTTCCTATATCAGACCACCTCTCTATATTCTTACACATATTTATTCCCGCAAAAAACCATAATCTGCACAAAGTTCAATTTAGGAAAACAACAACGGAAGGTAAACAACTTTTTTCTGATAAATTAAATTCCATAAACTGGATAACTTTGTTTAATACAAACAATGTAAATACAAACTTTGCTTTATTTCTTAACAAAATTAAAGAAATGTACAATCAAAGATACCCCATAACATCTAAATATATATCAGAGAAAAGAGTAAATAACCCATGGATTTCACAAGCTGTCCTAAATTCTATAAAATTCAAAAACAATTTATATAAAGATTTTAAAATAGGCATCATAAATGAAAACTATTATAAAACATATCGCAACATCTTGAACAAAACAATAAAGAATGCCAAGGCACAACACTATATGAACATATTCACTAACTTCAAAAATAACACTCGTAAAATATGGATAACTATTAATCAACTAAAAAATAATAACAAAACTACTAATATAGATCATATTTCATACAACAATAATATATTAACGAACAAATTAGACATTGCGGAAGCATTCAATAAATATTATGTCAATATTGCCCCTGAACTAGATAATAATATTCCTCCTTCAAATACTGACCCTCTTAGTTATTTATCTTCAGGGTAACTACCCAACTTCAATGGCGGTTCCCAAAATCTTTCCACAGGATGTTATAAATATTATAAATACACATGAAAACAAAAAGTCGAACTGTAGGATAGCGACCTTTGGCATCTGAGGAAACCGCGGGAAGTTCTTTTGAGCAGACGGCAGTTCCTGTAGTGATGGGCGTTCCGGCTCTTTTTCCGAGAACCGAGTCTTTCGTTCTCGTTCACTCCAAAGAGCCGGCTCTTCCGGCTCCCAAACGGCTCTCAAATATTTTATTTTAGTTCCCTATATTCTGTTTATAGTCTTTATAATTTAGAAAGAATTTCTTAGGATAACTTAGCTAGTTAGCTTTCAAAACCTACTGAATTAAGGAAAGGTGAAAAATCTTTAAAAAAACGTTTGTTCATTTATTTTAATTTAAACCAAATTTATATCAAATCATAGACTAAATAAAATGTACCTGTTATTTAATTAAAAGGTTAAAAAGCCTTTAAAAAATTACCTTAATTAATACCAATCATAGAAAACATTAATGAATTTATACACAATCCACCTAAACAACTTGTTTCACAGTTTCAGACATGCAGTGTATTCAAACTGAGAGGAATTTCTCTGACTTAATAATAATACCCATAAACATTATTAAAGATAACGTTAAAATTAAAACATAAGATATAGTTAAAGTTAAATCAAATACAATGCTTCTCAAGTTTTCATTTTTTTTTTTTTTCATTATTTATATACCGGTTACGTGTTTTGAGGGTTGAAAACAAAAAACATAATTTAGTTGAGAAACAAAGTCTATAAAAATTAGTTATCTACATGTCTGTACAGTGTACACACTTTCACAAACTCGGTCACACACACATACACAGACAGACAGACCGACAGACAGACACACACACACACACACACAAACATAATATCTATTTCCTTTCCTATCTAATATCTATATATCTATCTTAAAGATAGATATATAGATATCTTAAAGATAGATAGATAGATAGATAGATATTAGATAGGAATGGAAATAGATATTATATGTGTGTGTGTGTGTGTGTGTGTGTGTGTGTGTGTGTGTGTGTGTGTGTGTGTGTGTGTGTGTGTGTGTGTGTGTGTGTGTGTGTGTGTGTGTGTGTGTGTGTGTGTGTGTCTATCTGTCGGTCTGTATGTCTGTGTATGTGTGTGTGACTGAGTTTGTGAAACTGTGTACAGACATATAGATAACTAATGTTTTTAGACTTTGTTTCTCAACAAAATTATGTTTTTTATGTTTTCAACCATCAAAACACGTAACCGGTTTATAAATACTGAAAAATACATTTTTCTTACAAACTTTTTGGCGTATATTTAGATTAAATTACATGAATAGATAGAACTTTTAAAATCACATCATTTAGTATTAGTGCATTTTTTCTGTACGACTAATATTTACACGACAAAAGACAAGAATTAATGTTTATGGTCGGGTGGGGGTGTGGGGTTACGTAATAACGGTTATATCTCTCTCTCTCTCTCTCTCTCTCTCTCTCTCTCTCTCTCTCTCTCTCTCTCTCTCTCTCTCTCTCTCTCTCTCTCTCTCTCTCTCTGATAGATATATATTAAATGAGAAAGAAAATAGATCATATGTTTTTTTTTTTTGTGTGTCTGTCTATCTGTCTGTCTGTTTGTCTGACAGACAAACAGACAGACAGATAGACAGACAGACACACACACACACACACACACACACACACACACACACACACACACACACACACACACACACACACACACAAAAAAAAAAAAAAAACATGATCTATTTTCTTTCTCATTTAATATCTATCTATCAGAGAGAGAGAGAGAGAGAGAGAGAGAGAGAGAGAGAGAGAGAGAGAGAGAGAGAGAGAGAGAGAGAGAGAGAGAGAGAGAGAGAGAGAGAGAGACTTAGACAATTTTTCGTTCATGGTCACACGCACACACACACACACACACACACACACACACACACACACACACACACACACACACACACACACACACACACACACATACTATCTATTTTTTTTCTTATTTAACATTTCTATATGAGAGAGAGAGAGAGAGAGAGAGAGAGAGAGAGAGAGAGAGAGAGAGAGAGAGAGAGAGAGAGAGAGAGAGAGCGAACAATTGGCGGTTGACTGTTACGTAGCGTGAGTTTGAGGTGTGGTGGGGTACCCTACCACCCCTCAAATTATCAACGTAGTTAACTTGTCTTTTATCGCGTAAATATTAGTCGTACAGAAAAAATGCACTTATGCTAATTGATGTAATTTTAAAAGTTCTATCAAATCATGTAATTTAATCTAAATTTACGCCAAAAACTTCTTTTTTTTTATGTTTTCATTATCTGCGAATAATTAAAATAAGGAAATAAATATATATATTTTTTGGACCATCAGAACATGTAAACAGTTTATAAAACTGTTTACATGTTCTGATGGTCCAAAAAATATATATATTTATTTTCTTATTTTAATTATTCGCAGATTTTTTGACTTAAACTCCATAGTTTTCGTTTTTACAAAACGAAATGTTAAATACTAGTTTGACAAAAATTATGTTAAATAGTTATTTTCTTACCTTCAAAAGGCCTTTCAACTGGTGTAGTCTGATTTTGAATGACGCTAATAGTTAAGAAAAAAAAAAATTTGATGGTCATTTATCATTGAGTTTCTTTTTCAATAGAATGAAAAGAAAGCTTGTTTAATTTAACTTCCCTAATTACTCCTAATCATTTTACGTCAATTTCATAGTTTTCGAGTTATAAGGAAAAAACCTTAACGATTAGTTTGACAAAAAATGCACCTATAATCATTTAAATAATTTTAAAAGGCGTATCAGCTAGTGTAGTTATTTTTTTAATTTTACTCACAGGTTATGAAAAAAACATTTTTCCTTCATTATATAAAGAGTAATTTCATTTTTAAATGTTGCAACAGAAAGTTTGGTTCCTATTCACTCTTTGTCTATTCGTAGTCATTGTACGTATACTTTATGGTTCTCGAGCTATAATGAGAAAATGAGTTTTGTGTTAAAAAATTAACTATGGAAAAAAATATACTTGATTTGTACGATATGTACACTATTTTGAGACAAGTTCTATAATATAATATGACCTCTTAATATTATCAGATTGTCTTCATTTACCGATATGTTATAGGGAATATTATAGTGTACATTCCACATCATTGGCCTGCCATATACACCATATATTTTCTGAATTATTCATATATATGTGTTTTATGTGTTGAGTTATCCCTCTTTGCTAGAGGCCAAAGCACTTGGAAATACAATTTTCTTTGTTAACTTGAAGGGGTAACTTAACTATTTTACTATATAATTTCTATGAATAGGCTTAATTCTCGTAAGTATTATTATTATTATTATTATCATTACTATAATTATTAACAATCGGTAATTTTTGCATTTTGTTAGAAAATTGCAAAAATATGGAAAAACTAGAAAAAAAAAATTAACGGCTCTCAAAAAAATCTCAAACGGCTCTCGAGAAAGATCCGGCTCTTCTCGTTCATCTGGAAGAGCTGGCTCTAAGAACCGACTCGTTCACAAAGCGCCCATCACTAGGTTCCTGGGAAGCTGCCTGACTAGACGGACGTACTGTAACCTACTATTCAGTAAACTACACCAAGGAGGCCCCTGTGTTTATCTGAATACCCTACATGGCGCAATGAGTAGGATGTGTAGCACTGCCTCCTGATGTGGCCATTTCGCCAGCCTCAGCCAGGATTCCACTGACCGACGCCACGACCTGAAGCCTGCTGATGTCATTTCCATGGCACACTTCTCAGGTATGGCAGCAGCGGGCAGCTTGCCACTCGACGCTCGATGTGCGGTGCTCAGAGAGGCCATGCCGGCCCGTAGCAGCGTCATAGCATCCTCCATTGAGAGGGCGGGGGGCTGTCTAGTCCTCGCCTGCCGGCTGCCGTTCGGTGAGAACCTGGGGTGCCTTGAGGACGCCATCTCACTGCGCCATGTAGGGTATTCAGATAAACACAGGGGCCTCCTTGGTGTAGTTTACTGAATAGTAGGTTACAGTACGTCCGTCTAGTCAGGCAGCTTCCCAGGAACTGCCGTCTGCTCAAAAGAACTTCCCGCGGTTTCCTCAGATGCCAAAGGTCGCTATCCTACAGTTCGACTTTTTGTTTTCAAGTGTATTTATAATATTTATAACATCCTGTGGAAAGATTTTGGGAACCGCCATTGAAGTTGGGTAGTTACCCTCATCCTGTTCCTCATCCAGCACGCTAGGAGGTGACTTCATGGACGGGTACCTGGATAAAAAGTCGGCAGCACAATTCTTCTTCCCTGGCAGGTAGCGAATGGTGAACTTGAATTGTAGTGTCCCCTCTCTGCATTGCACGCTGGATGAGAGATACGACACCAGGCAATGGGAGGCGCTGACGCCTAAGGAGGCACTAGATGCCATAGGTAAGCTCGTGCGACAGTCGTCGAACCAGGCAGTGAAGTGGTGTGAGTTTTTCGGAGTGCATCAGGGCAGCGGCGAGTCGGTCAGTGTGTACATGACCCGGTGTGCCCAGGAGGCGGCGGACTGTGGTTTTCAGTGCCCCAGGTGTGAGGGTGACCTCACTGAGTATAAGTTACTACGGAAGGTGATGGTTGGCCTTAGTGATCAGTGCTTAAGGCGGGAAGTGTTTAGGAAGTGCGACAGTTTCAGTGAACTTTTGTCCGGAACCCCCCTTCCCGACCCCTCCTCCAGCCCCCCTCTGCCCCCGGCGCTCCGTCCTCTCCACCTTCCCCGCTTTACTCTCTCCTCCTCTCCTCGTCCTACCCCGCCTGTTCTTCTACCCGATCTCTCCTCTCTCTTGCCCTACCACCTGGCTACTCCCGTACCGATCTCCTCTCTCAACCATCTCCCTCTCTCCTTACCTCATCCACTCCTAACCCCCTTCCTTCTCCATCGCTTCTTATGGATATGGACCCCGGTCCTTTACCTCCTGCGAATGCTCCCCCCTCACCTTCCCCCATTCCGAATCTTATTCCCTACTGATCATGTCTGTTCTTCAGTGGAATATTCGTGGTTTTCGTGCCCATCGACAGGACCTTCACCAACTCATTTCCTCTTATGCCCCCATGGTCCTCTGCCTTCAGGAAACCTTCCTTACTAGCCCGCCCACCCCTATTCCTCAGTACCGCTTTTTTCCTCCCCGAACTCTATCTCTTCTTCTGCTATCCTTCTTCACCAGTCTGTTGCTTCTACCCCTCTTCCTATCCCTAGTACACTTCCCTGTACGGTCCTTCGTATCTACCTCCGTCGTTGGGTGTCTCTCGTTTCCCTTTACCTTTCTCCTTCCCAGCCTCTCGATCTCGATGCTTTCCGCTCCCTTTTCTCTAACCTCCCTTCCCCCTCCTTGTGGTTGGCGACTTCAATTGTCGCCACACCCTTTGGGGGGATTCTGTGGTCACCTCTCGTGGCCGCTCCCTCGACCGTTTCCTTAAAGACTTCGACCTTGTTATTCTTAATACTGCCGCCCCCACACACTTTGATCCCCGCACCCAGACTTTCTCCTGCCTCGACCTCGCCCTCTGTTCCCCTGATCTACTGCTAGATCTCCACTGGTCGGTTCTTGACCACAATCCCTGTAGTGATCATTTCCCGGTTCTTCTTTCTCCTACTTCCTACATCCCTCTCCCCAGTCCCCCTCGCTGGTGCTTTGGTAGAGCAGACTGGCGTGCTTTTGCCTCACTGTCTACCCTTCGTCTCTCCTCTCCTGATTTTACCTCCTCTTCTGATATGTTCATCTACTTTACCACGTCCGTCCTCGCTGCTGCTTTTGTCTCCATCCCTCGGACTTCCCGCCCCTTTACCTCCAAATGTGTTCCCTGGTGGAACCCTGCCTGCACTACTGCCTTTCGCTTGAAACGGGCGGTCTGGAGTAGTTACCGATGTAAACGGGACACTCCCGGCCAGCTCCCGGCCTTTGTCAACTTCAAACGTGCCTCGGCTAGGTTCCGCCGGACCGCTAGATTGGCTCAGTCCAACAGCTGGCGTGCTTATGTGTCTACCTTGACTTCCTCTACCCCCATTGTTTCAGTCTGGCGCCGTATTCATAAATTGTCAGGTAAACACCCACCCTCCTTTGCTCCAGTACTTCGCCTCCCCCAGGGTGATATTGCTGAGCCCCTCCAGGTTGCTACTGAACTGGGCTCGTTTTTCAGCAGCGTCAGCAGTGGCTCCCATCTTCCTCCTGAGTTTGCTGCTCTTAAGGCGGCACGTGAGCACATCCCTATTACTTTCACATTTTCTTCTAATGCTTCATATAACACCCCCTTCTCCCCCTCTGAACTTACCTCTGCCTTGAAGTGTTGTCGTAAGACCTCTGCGGGCCCTGATGGTGTTCACTATCAGATGCTCCACCACCTTGCTACCGTCTCCCTGACCTTCTTACTTACCCTTTATAACCGCGTTTGGCTAACTGGGGACTTCCCACCCCAATGGCACGATGCACTTATACTCCCTTTTCTTAAGTCTAACAAATCTGGTGCTCTCCCCCAGGATTATAGACCCATTGCTCTGACTAGTTGTGTCTGCAAGCTCCTTGAGCGCATGATCAATCTCCGATTGATGTGGTACCTCGAAACAAAGAGCTTTCTCTCCCCCACTCAGTTTGGCTTTCGACGTGCCCGCGGTACAGCGGAGCCTCTCGCCCTCTTACAAACATATATTACTTCTGCTTTTGCCCGACAAGAATCTGTCCTAGCTGTTTTCTTTGGTCTTGAAAAAGCTTACGACACTACTTGGCGCCATCACATCCTTCACCAACTGTCCTGTGTCGGTGTCTCTGGCAACATGAGGGTTTTCCTCCATAACTTTCTGCGGAACCGTTCCTTCCGCGTTAGGATTGCTTCTTCTTACTCCCCCTCCTTCTGTCAGTACGGGGGTGTGCTCAAGGGCTCGGTCCTGAGTACTACCCTCTTCCTCCTGGCCATTGACGGCATCGTATCTACCCTCCCGCCTGGTGTCAGGTCCTCTCTTTATGTAGACGATTTCGCCATTTATGCCTCGAGCAGCTCCTCCTCCCTTCTCCATCGCCTTCTTCAATCTGCTGTTACTGCCACCTCCTCTTGGGCCACTGACCATGGCTTTCGCTTCTCCCCTACAAAGTCTTTCTCTATTTACTTTTCTCGGTCCCGTACTGCTTGTCCTCCTCCCCTTCTTCTTTATGGTACCCCTCTTGAGTATCGCACATCGGGCAAGTTTCTTGGTCTTATCTTCGACTCTCGCCTCACTTGGCGCCAGCATGTCCTCTCTCTCAAGGATACCGCCCTTCGCCGCCTCCGTCTTCTACAAACCCTCTCCCATGTGTCTTGGGGTGCTGACCGCAAGACTCTGCTTTCGCTGCATACTGTACTGGTCCTTTTTGTCTTTGATTATGGCTGCCATGTTTATTCTTCCGCCTCCCCCTCCGTCCTCAGCCTCCTTGACCCTGTTCATCACCTTGGTCTTCGCCTTGCTCTTGGTGCTTTCCGATCTTCCCCTGTGGAGAGCTTATACACTGTAGCCGGCCTCCCTTCTCTTCCCCGTCGCTGGGCCCTCCTTTCCCTCCGCTGTTATGCCCGTTCCCTTCAATTTCCCTCCTCCGCTTTGCGTATCCCTCCCTCTCTGACCGCAACCTTTGCCACCCGGCCTCGCTTACCTGCTCCCTTTCCCCTCCGTATGCGTGCCCTTCTGTCCCATCCTTCTTCCCCCTCCCTTAATCCACTCCCATTCTCTGTTTCCTCTACTCCTCCCTGGCTCTCCTTTCATCTCTCCTTTTGCTCCTCTGTCTTCCCTACCTCCCCGAAATCTAATACCCCTTCCTGTGTCTTACGCTCCCATTTCTCGGCTCATCTTCCTACTCATTCTGGTAGCGTACATGTTTATACTGATGGCTCCAAGTCTTCTACTGGCTCGGGCTGTGCTGTCCTGTTTCCTGACACTTATTTCCAATACCGCCTCCCTCTCGAGGCTAGCGTTCTTACTACTGAGCTGTTTACGATTCTTTTTGCCCTCCGCCGCATCTTCCGCCTCACCGCTTCTTCTCATACTATTTTTACCGACTTTCGGTCGTCCCTCTCCCTTTTATCTTCCTTTTCCTCTTCACACCCTCTTGTCCGCGACATCCAGGACTGGTTATTCCGCCTTTCTGTCCGTCACAAAACAGTTCGTTTTTGCTGGGTACCCAGTCATGTTGGAATCCCTGGTAATGATGCTGTTGATTCTTTGGCACATGACGTCCTCACCCTTCCTACCTTTTGCACTTCCTCCCTTCCTGTTTCTGATTATTTCCCTGTTTTTCGGACTTTCCTTTATACCCGCTAGCAATCTTTCTGGTCCACCCTTACTTCTAATAAACTTCGCGCTGTCAAGTCCTCTGTTTCCCCTTGGTCCTACCCATCTCATCCTACTAGACGTTGGGAGACTGCCCTGGCCCGCTTACGAATTGGCCACACCAGATTCACCCATTCTTACCTGATGTCCCGTTCCCCTCCCCCTGTCTGCCCATCTTGTGGCGTCCTTTCCTCTCTTTCTCATCTCCTCCTTTCATGTCCCGCCTTCACAGCTCCTCGTCTTGCAGCCTTCCCCCACCTTTCCTCCCTGTCCCGTGCCCCCCGTCTTGCTGACATCCTCGCTGAGTCCCCTTCCTTTTCCCTCCCTGCCCTTATATCCTTTCTTCGTACCGCTAACGTCCTACATCTAATCTAACCCCTACCCGATCCTATCCCCCACCTAGCCCTACTACCCATCCCTACTATCTAACCCTACTACCCCAATAGTGCCATATGGCCTTTGTTGCCTGGCACATTTTCTCCCCCCACATTACAATTACAATTATGTTGCAATTAGGGGTTTTGAGATATTTAGATGTGATGCTGAAGGGGATATTAACAAACATAGTGTGTGTCTTTATGTATCTAACGCCTTAAAATATACGATTCATGACCCTATTTGCCCAAATGTAATTGCAGTACATTTACAAGATTATAACATACATATCATGATGGTTTACCGCCCTCCCTCTTACACAACAGTTCAAAATGATGTTCTTATTAATTTCACGATATTATTTCACGATATTAATTGTTTATAGCTAGAGATGCCCAGCAGGATCCAAAGTGATTCTATCAGTTGTACAAGGCTAAAACAAAGGAAAGAATAGGACCTCTTAAAGGAATGGATGGCAGCTTGATAGAAAATGGTGAGGATATTAGTAAGGAATTAAATAAATACTTCTTGTCTGTATTTTCTCAAGAAGAGTCGGGTAGGGAACTGGAGCCAATACAGATCTTTAGGGGACAAGAGGATGATAAATTAAGCGAAATAGACATAAGTAGGGAAGTAGTTAGCAAGGAAATAGATAGACTTAAAAAGACTAAATCTCCAGGGCCGGACGACATTTTTCCGAGGATTCTTAGGGAATGTAGAGAAGAACTCGTTGAACGTATTGCAATGATTTTTAGAGAATCATTAGACACAGGAGTAGTCCCTAGGCTATGGAGGCAGGCAAATGTAGTTCCTATATTCAAGAAAGGAGATAAGGCAGAAAGTAGTAACTACCGCCCAATTAGTTTAACATCAGTGGTAGGCAAGATGTTAGAAGCTATCATAGCAAGGGAAATTAGGAAACATTTAGATGAACACAAGCTAATTAGACATAGTCAACATGGTTTTAGCAAGGGGAAGTCATGCCTCACAAATTTATTATCCTTCTATAGGAAAGTATTTGAAACAATAGATAAGGGGGACGAGTATGATATCGTTTATTTGGACTTCAGTAAAGCCTTTGACAGAGTACCCCATAGGAGACTATTAAGTAAAGTTAAGGCTCACGGCATAGGTGGGAAGATACTAGAATGGATTAGGGGATGGCTTATTGGTAGGGAACAGAGGGTACAAATTAATGGGAAGAAATCATAATGGGGTAATGTCACTAGTGGGGTACCACAGGGATCAGTACTAGGACCATTGTTATTTATAATTTATATAAATGACTTAGAGACAGGAATAAATAGTGATATCAGTAAATTTGCCGATGACACAAAGATAGGAAGACAGGTAAAGAATTTAGACGATGCTAGGATGCTGCAGGATGACTTAAATAGGCTGTACGAGTGGTCAGAGAAATGGCAGATGCAGTTTAATGTTAACAAGTGTAGCATTATGAGCGTAGGTAAAGGAAATAGGTCTGTAGACTACACATTAAATGACACTACCTTAGGAAGATCATATAGTGTGAGGGATTTAGGAATTCAAATAAGCAGTGACTTGCGCCCCAGGGAACAGTGTATTATAGCTAGAAATAGAGCCAACAAGATACTGGGATTTATTAGTAGGTGTGTGACAAATAGGAGTTCTGAGGTCATTCTGAGGTTGTATTTAGCGCTAGTTAGACCCCACCTAGATTATGCAGCTCAATTTTGGTCCCCTTATTATAGGAAGGATATAGGCTCCTTGGAGGCAGTTCAGAGAAGAATGACCAAAGATGATTCAGGGGCTGAGAAATTTACCCTACAAAGATAGATTAAAACGTCTTAATCTCTACTCCCTAGAGAGAAGGAGGGCAAGAGGGGATATGATTGAGGTTTTCAAATGGGTAAAAGGAATTAATAAGGGAAACATTGATCAGGTTTTAGAATTTAGTAGCCAGGATAGGACACGCGGAAATGGGTACAAGCTAGAAAAACTTAGATTCAGGACAGACATAGGTAGATATTGGTTCACAAACAGAGTCGTGAACGATTGGAATAGGCTGGATAGACACGTAGTAAGTGCTGAGTCAATAGGTAGCTTTAAAAGACGGCTGGATGAGAGTATGGATAGGGATGACAGGTGGGATGGCTAAATATTGGATTATTCCAAGGGTGGGGGACAAGGAACTGCCTCGTATAGGTCATTAACTGGCCTCTTGCAGTCTCCTAATTTCTTATGTTCTTATGTTTAATGTCGTTTTTGTGAAAATAAGGAGGTTATCGTGATGGGAGACTTAAATCTTCCATCACTCAAGTGGAATCGGGATATTTCTAGGCCCACTTCTGTGGGCCAAAATTTTTTTGACTGTTTTACTGTCCTGGGTCTGACACAGTGGGTTAATCAGTCAACATTTCTTACCTCTGGGAATATTTTGGATATTGTTTTATCCAGTGAAGATGACAGGATTGGCATCATAGAGGTAATGCCCCCTTTTTCCCAGATGTTCTCATATGCCAGTCTGCTTTACGTATGTTTTTCCAGAATTTAGTAAAGAGATCTTACAACCAACCAAGATATGAGTGGCACAAGGGAAACTTTAGGGCAATTAATGCCAAGCTAAGGGAAGTTGATTGGGATTTGCTATTTGCTCATCTAACTCTAGAGGAAATGTATGGAGAGTTAATGAAATCCATTGAAGAAGCCACACATGGACATATCCCATACAAAAAAGTAGCCTCTACTAAGCCGCCATGGAAAACCAAATCACTGGCAAATTTAAAGCGTAACCGGGGATCGGCTTGGAAATTGTATAAGGAAGCACGAGCCACATTCGGCAGACATTCTGACCAAGCATCACTGTCCCTTGCGAACTTCCAGAGACTAAACCAACAGTATAGGAATTTTATCCTAAAGTCTCAAATTGATTATGAAATTTCACTCATCGGAAAAATGCAGTCACATCCCAAATTATTCCACTCATATCCGCAATAAAAAGATTGGTCGTCCTGCTATTGGCCCGCTAAAGTTAAGAGATGGAAATACAGTAAGTGACCCGGATGGCATGGCAGAGTACCTTGCCGACACTTTTAGCCGTATACATACAAGCTCTGCTCCTCTCCTCCCTGCAGCCCATCAGGTGTCTGATACCAAGATATCTTTAAATTTCCCATCCTTGGCCAGAGTCGAATCGGCTTTGAAAAATCTTGATGCAGATAGCAGTATGGGTCCTAATGGTATCCACCCACTGATCCTAAAATCATGCCAGGATTATCTTGCCTATCCATTGTATCTGATTTTTCTGAAGTCTTTATACACTGCGCATGTGCCTTCTGCCTGGAAGAATTCTAGTATTGTTACTATTTTCAAGAAAGGCCTGCACACTGATCCAATGAATTATCGTTCTGTTAGCCTTACGTCTGTGTGTTGTAAAATGTTGGAGAGAATTATTGTGAAACAACTCAATCAATACCTAGAAGAGAATTTGATCCTTACCGATTCTCAGTTTGGATTTAGAGCAGGAAGGAGTGTTAAAGACCAATTGTTGTTAACATATGATGAAATTACACAGTGTATTGATACAGAGGATACTGTAGATCTTGTCCTGCTTGATTTCTCAAAGGCCTTTGATAGAGTCTCCCATCCAATATTGATTACCACTTAGGGATTTAGGGATTTCCGGTAACATTCTGTCTTGGATTCACAACTTTTTGATTGACAAGAATATGTCTGTAATGGTAGATGGTCACTCTAGTACATGCAGAAGGGTACTGAACGGGGTCCCTCAAGGTTCAGTCTTAGGCCCTGTTCTTTTTCTAATTTACATAAACCATATGGCTGCATCTTTACACTGTCAATACAAAAGTTTTGCAGATGACCTAAAAATTTATATGAAGGTCCAAGCTTGCAACTCATCTTTATTACTCTCTAACATTGCAATTTTCCAGCAGGATATTGATGTTCTGAATGAAAGCAAATTTCTAGATTTAGCAGCATGGATTATAGTGACCGTCTTTCTGCTCTGGGTTTGTATTCAGTGCGGGGGAGACTGCTCATGACACGGGGCCATCCTCTCAAAATATTTCACCCTCGTATACACTGACTTGTGCAAAAGATTTTTTCTCAGAGTTATTAGCCATTGGAATTCTTTGCTTTCTGAGGTCGTGCTGGCTCCCACCTTATCACAGTTTAAAAGATTACTTGCTGTTCATTTGGGAGACAAACTGTACGAATTTTAAATTGTATTTTTGAAAATCCTACTAAATGCTTACAACACATATTCCACAGTATTTTACATAAGGTATTTATTTGTCATTATCACAAACTTTTATCACACTGTGGCGTGTTGGCATGTTTGGAGCTCCCGTCCAGAGGAGCTCATCCTGGTAAGAAATTCTGGTAAGTTGCCAAGTCATGTGGTCTTTTCCTGCATCCAGATAAGTGTTTCCCTGAGATTTGGTAAAGGTCTAAATCTGCCTGAACCATACAATCTCTATTATATTGGCAACAATCCTATACCATTTATTGATCTGAGCAAAGACTTGGGAATTCTGGTCGACACTAAGCTGAAGTTCCACAACCATATACGGTCTGTGGCTGCTAAAGTAGGTGGAGTCTTCTAATTTGCTTAAGTCAACAGTTTGCCGCTCTCAGGACTTCATGAAATCTTTATATATTTCACATATTCGACCCTTGTTAGAATACAGCTCAGTAGTGTGGAACACTGGCTACATTGGAGACACCAAGCTGCTGGAGTCAATCCAACGAAGGTGGACGAGAAATATAGAGGGCTTGGAGAATCTTTCCTATGGAGAAAGGCTCAAAGCTCTGGACTTATTATGTCACTTATTCTCTGTGTATGGTAGGCTATTGAGGGCTGATCTCATTGATTGTTGGAAGATCTTGCATGGCACTGCCCCCTTTGTCCCAAGTAGATTGTTCCATCAAGCATCAGCAGTGGGTACACGGGGCCATGCTTATAAACTTGCTCATAGCAATTGTTCGCTTGAGTGTCGGAGACGTTTCTTCTCAATGCGCGTTGTGGGTGTATGGAACTCTCTTCCTTCATCAGTTGTCGAGCTATACAATCTTGGCCCTTTTAAAGCAGCTCTCAAGGACTTTCTCGGTGATAGATTGTATGAATATCATCCTTGATTTATTCTCAAGTTGAATACAATGCACTTTCCAGTCTATTTTTTGAGGTTATATACTCTCGACTGATGGATATGGATAGGCTGGCGCATTATTTTATACTGACCTTTCAGTATTCGACTTGATAATTTATCAGCGTATGGCTCATAGGGAAAGGTCACCCAGGTAAGATGCTAAAGTGTGACTGTGTGTCATAATTCTCCACCATTAAAGAAGTCACCATATGTGAGTGGAACAGGTTAGGTTAGGTTACCTATATTGATCAATTTAATATCAGAGATTGCAGTTTAAATTCCCGCTTTTCCTTTTTTCTGTCGCGGGCGTTTTCTGAGTAAAGCAGTTGTTAGTTTAGTTTATGTTAGGTTAAGTAAGGTTACGGCAGGTTATGTTTATGTTATAAGAGGGAATATCCGGATCGATATATTTACCAATTTATCATGCTCTTATTACCTCTGGGCATCATAACTTCCCTATCCTGTACAACTCGTATGTCATTCGCTTAATTATTGTAACTCCTTTTTTTTTGTACGTCATGAATCATGAACTAGGTCAATTTCCTCCCCTCCAAGTTGTAACTCACATAGTGGAAGGAGGAAAGGAGAAATGAAGGTATCATTATTAATCTTAACTAAGAACTATCGTTAGCTAGGTAGTTAGGTAGGGAAAATTGAGACGAGGTGATTATAAACAGATTTTTTGACTTAAACTCCCTAGTTTTCGTTTTTACAAAACGAAATGTTAAATACTAGTTTGACAAAAATTATGTTAAATAGTTATTTTCTTACCTTCAAAAGGCCTTTCAGCTGGTGTAGTCTGATTTTGAATAACGCTAATAGTTAAGAATTTTTTTTTTTCGATGGTCATTTATCATTGAGTTTCATTTTCAATGGAATGAAAAGAAAGCTTGTTTCATTTAACTTCCCTAATTACTCCTAATCATTTTACGTCAATTTCATAGTTTTCGAGTTATAAGGAAAAAACCTTAACGATTAGTTTGACAGAAAAAATGCACCTATAATCATTTAAATAATTTTAAAAGGCGTATCAGCTAGTGTAGTTATTTTTTATTTTTATTTTACTCACAGGTTATGAAAAAAAAAATTTCCTTCATTATATAAAGAGTAATTTCATTTTTAAATGTTGCAACAGAAAGTTGGGTTCCTATTCACTCTTTGTCTATTCGTAGTCATTGTACGTATACCTTATGGTTTTCGAGCTATAATGAGAAAATGAGTTTTGTGTTAAAATATTAACTATGGAAAAAAATATACTTGATTTGTACAATATGTACACTATTTTGAGACGAGTTCTATAATTTAATTTGACCTCTTAATATTATCAGATTGTCTTCATTTACCGATATGTTGTAGGGAATATTATAGTGTACATTCCACATCATTGGCCTGCCATATACACCATATATTTTCTGAATTATTCATATATATGTGTTTTATGTGTTGAGTTACCCCTCTTTGCTAGAGGCCAAAGCACTTGGAAATACAGTTTTCTTTGTTAACTCGAAGGGGTAACTTAACTATTTTACTATATAATTTATATGAATAGGCTTCATTCTCGTAAGTATTATTATTATTATCATTACTATAATTATTAACAATCGGTAATTTTTGCATTTTGTTAGAAAATTGCAAAAATATGGAAAAACTAGAAAAAAAAAATTAACGGCTCTCAAAAAAATCTCAAACGGCTCTCGAGAAAGATCCGGCTCTTCTCGTTCATCTCTATGAACCGATTCGTTCACAAAGCGCCCATCACTACTTCATTCTATCTTCGTCTGCCTTCACGCCCAGGTGTGTTCATATAAGCTCTGATATAGGGTAGCTAAGCCACGGTGTTAATTCTTGAAAAGTGAAGTGAAGTATGCCAAATATATTAACCTTGTCATTACTAGGGAGTGAAATAGGTGTGTATAATAGTGTATTAACGCCAGATCTAATGTGTTTTTTTTTTGTTGAGATTCTATCTTCGTCTGCCTTCACGTCCAGGTCGCATCGTCTCAACCGTCCAGAATTCAGCTCCCACTTCTGCCAATATCCAGTTCTTCATAGGAAAGTCTAGTGATTGGGAAAGTCTAGCCTGTAGGAAGTAATGATTAGGACAAGTGATAGGAGGGGTAATTACACAAGGAAGTTGATCATATTCAGTGGTGACCACGTTAATGACTGTGTTAATTGGCTGTGTTGTGTAAGGGGGTTGATACCTCAGTTTTCTCCTCTTTTGAGCTCAGATCCGAAGGAATATTCCATCTGAGACAAAAGAAGAGTGATAGGTAGTGAATCGGCCAATTGTTTACCCAAGTAGTAGTTAGGAGTGTTTTATTTTCTAACTAGGTGTAATCCCCCCATCTGTTATTGCGAGTGTTATTTTTCCAAATGTTAAAGTTAGTCAAATTACAAATATATATTTAACGATACTTCATCTTCAAATATTATTATTCCTGAACAACCTACTCTCTGACCGATTGACAAGGAAGATGAGACCGAACCTACTATTTATTTATATATATTTTTTGTAAATACGCAAGTATTACCTTATTCTGCTAACACACTCCTGTGTTAAGTCTACTGTGTTTGCCAACACACTCTGAAATGTCCCACTTGCATGAAATCATAATGTTATCAAAACCTGCAAATGACATGGCACAGCACGGGATCTTCTTGTGGCTGGTCCAACTCGTGGTTCTAGTCTAGCACACCAATGAAGGAGTTCTTGTCTGGGATATCTATGATATATAAGTAAATGTTTGTCACTACGCAAATGGATATATTGTCTCTGTATGATCTCTCACGTCTCATCGCTCTTTGTAAAGCCATGTAATGTTATCAAATCACGTGCAATTAGCCTGTTCGCAGCTAGGGTCGTAGACACCTATCAGCGCTAGAATTTTTAATTTTCTCCGATTTTTCCGGGGCAAAGGGGTGTCTTAGTTAATTTAGAAACCGATGTGCAAAAAAAATACGACATGAATTGCTGCACATGTGTATTTAAAATTAAAAACAACCTTAATGTTATTATTCTTGCTTACTGGTGCATGATAAGGCTTTGATAATTGTATTATAAGATAAAACTACAATTAGGTAATTTTTTTTTTCAGTAAGTATGAGCAGTAAAAATAAAAGGATGTTGATTTCGGTTTATACATTTTATCTGAGTGTGTTAAAAAATATTGAAAATCACTGTCACGTCCTATATACGAAGGTAATCACTTAAATAAATAAAAAACTGCACCGCTGGCAGACGTACGACGAAGTAAAGTAAGCGCCGTTAGGAAGACAGGTATTTATCACTATGGGGGCATTTTACTTCTAATAAACCCTTGCCACAGCATTTGCAGCTGACAATGCCATCAGGAGTTGCTCTGAGTAGCCTGCTGGTGTTTGTTGTGGCTTGCCGCCAGTAGCCGAGGATATAGTTATCGTACTGGAAAAAATTAAGTGCGACACAAAATTATATTTTTTATACATTACATGGATTTCCCTATTGTTTGGTACATTCAAATGAAGGTATGTATCGGTATACGCCCATTGAGGTCAGTAGAAAATGACAAATTGCTTGCCTTGATACAAATATAAGCGGTTTTAAGAATATCATCTGAAATTATGAATAGAGGCTTAAACGATGTCATATGCCGTCAGACATCATGAGATTAATTGACTTAAATTTCAGAAGCATTGATATGCAATAATACACCTATGTAAGCTTGTAAAACTTGCCCCAAAGAGTATTTATTTTCCGACAAAAATTACAAAATCTGGCGCTGTCTGGTATCAAGGTGCTGACTGCGAACAGGGTAATTCCATCTTCGTTCACAGAATAAACAAAGTCGAGCATCACTAGACATATACACGGGTTGTTTAATGGAGTTGTTTTATTTTGATCAGCACGGTGGCTGGATGGGCTATTTAGAGCCCTGCCAGGGGTTTTGAAGGTGTAGCACGGTAATTGGTGCAGCAGGGGTGAAGTCACTGCTCCCCGCGGCTCAGAGGAGTCCAGCTTCCACGACGATGTCGAGGGCTGGATACACCCATTAGCCTGTTGGAGCAGGACTTCAGGACATGTTTAAGAACATAAGAACATAAGAAATGAGGAGACTGCAAGAGGCCTGTTAATGACCTACACGAGGCAGTTCCTTGTCCCCCACGCTTGGAATAATCCAATATTTAGCCATCCCACCTGTCATCTCTATTCATACTCTGATCCAACCGTCTTTTAAAGCTACCTATTGACTCAGCACTTACTACGTGTCTACCCAGCCTATTCCAATCGTTCACGACTCTGTTAGTGAACCAATATCTACCTATGTCTGTCCTGAATCTAAATTTTTCTAGCTTGTACCCATTTCCACGTCTTCTATCCTGACTACTAAATTCTAAAACCTGATCAATGTTTCCCTTATTAATTCCTTTTACCCATTTGAAAACCTCAATCATATCTCCTCTTGCCCTCCTCCTCTCTAGGGAGTGGAGATTAAGACGTTTTAACCTATCTTTGTAGGTTAAATTTCTCAGCCCCTGAATCATCTTGGTCATTCTTCTCTGAACTGCCTCCAAGGAGCCTATATCCTTCCAATAATAAGGGGACCAAAATTGAGCTGCATAATCTAGGTGGGGTCTAACTAGCGCTAAATACAAGCTCAGAATGACCTCAGAACTCCTATTTGTCACACACCTACTAATAAATCCCAATATCTTGTTGGCTCTATTTCTAGCTATAATACACTATTCCCCGGGGCGCAAGTCACTGCTTATTTGAACTCCTAAGTTTGCAGTGGGGGCACCACAAATGGTGTAACTTAGTTGAAGTCCTTATTCCCCGTGGCTCAGGGGAGTCCAGCTTCCTCGATGGAATCGAGGGCTGGATACATCCCTGAGCCGTTGGGGCAGGACTTCTCACTTCACTATTTCGGGGATGGGATGTTTTTCACCATCTCAGTGAGTCTTGGTAGTGGCGTGGCTGCTACCAAGTTCGCTGCAGCGGAGGGGGCATTGTTGTCATTGGAGTCTGGGTATTGCTGATGCTGGCTGTGGCTGGACATTTTAGGAGGTAATGTAGCAGGGGGAACCTCCGTAGATGCGTTTAATGGAGAAACCGGCACTGGTTAAATACTTACGTCCCGACCGCCAGCCAGCTGCTAGGGTTTGCCAGACACTGCCAACCTTGCAGTGCTACCAACCACACCGCGTCGGGACGAGAACGAGAATATATAGGTTAGGTTAAGGTTTAGTGGTTGGGCATACCAGCTCAGGGTCCCGCGTTCGAGCCTCGGCACAGGCTGGCTACTTTTCTTCGCTATTACCGCCGAGTGGCCTAAGATCATCCACATGCTGTCATAACACCATCCTCGCCGGGACTGCAACGTTATATGCGCGAGGAGCTTCTGCTGGCAGCATGAGTCTATCAATAAGAAGAAACAAGGCGTCACTTAAAAAATCTAACCCGCGCTACTAACGGTCGGAGGCCAACCATCTAAGGTCTCCCTGAAGCTTACCGGCGCCATGGGTAAGAGATTTAAAAAATTAATTTAAAAAAAATTACCCAAAAGATAGGCATCTGTCATATTTATAACCGAGCACTATGAGGATATGGCTGCCGTAACTGTAAGCTGTGCTTATTAGTGCTTACAGATACGGCAGCTATACCCCGTTGTCAACCCCAATTCGTACGGCTGCTGTAGCTGTAAGCACTGCCTACAATATATGTACAGTCCCCTGGAATCCCTGCGAGGCTCTCCCTAACCTTCACAGTGATCGCAGGGAGAGTATACCAGACTCTTCCTAACCAAAATACCGAATCAGGCGACATATGTCACCTCCTTTTTCATGGGACCTGTCATTGGCTGACCGCCAGTGACCTGTCCCTCATCTTAATCCTCAAATAATCCTCTCTCTCTTTCTCTCTCTCTCTCTCTCTCTCTCTCTCTCTCTCTCTCTCTCTCTCTCTCTCTCTCTCTCTCTCTCTCTCTCTCTCTCTCTCTCTCTCTCAATAATTCTAACATTTATTTATATTTAAAATGTGAATAGAAATACATTTATAAGACAATTTAAATATACAAATAGGTGTGTGTGTGTGTGTGTGTGTGTGTCAGAGAGAGAGAGAGAGAGAGAGAGAGAGAGAGAGAGAGAGAGAGAGAGAGAGAGAGAGAGAGAGAGAGAGAGAGAGAGAGAGAGAGAAGAGGAAGGTATAGGTATGTCGTGCTCTGAAGGTGGGGCTGATTCAGAGGCACATGATTTATTTAAATGATTGCTATTGGTTGATTAATTTTACCTTCACTTCACTGCTGAAGGACCACCAGTGTGGTGCCTTGTCATTAAATTAACTTCTAATGGGGAACTCTTATGGCAATTAACAAGATATTTACTTTGATTAATTATATTTATTAATGGTCCCTGATGTTGGATATTTCCCTGAATATTAAAAAAAGAAAGCTGCCACCACCCCCAAAGGTTTAATGAGAATTAGGGGATTCTCAGGGAATTTAGTTTCTTCCTAAAGGGAAGTTAAAATATTCGAAAGAGAAAATAATTACTACCAGGGAAATATAGACGACCAATGAAAAGAAAAGGGAACTGATTTAACAATTTAGTTATTTGGTAGAGTGGACTGAGTTTCAATAAGGCACATGGATTCGTGGACTTGTTTCATATCCTTTTTCAAGAGTGTTGAGCACTTCTCTACACTTACCTTACCACACCAACGGAGGTTATTATAACACGGAATCACTTCCTCAGATTTTACTTGAGTTATTTATTTACTGTATACTTTGAATATCACAGACTGATCATTGAGTCTTAGAAACACAGCTTAGTTATAGTATCAGACAACTTAATGGTTCATGGCAGAAATAACCTTCCTCAAAAAAAGAAAATAAATACAGTTGGCAATACTTATCTCACCCCGAGATACCAAACTCTTCACACATTACAAATTATACCCTTGACTCCCTTCCCTGAAAAACATCACCTTCCTCAAAAAGAAAATAAACACACAGAGTTGGCAATACTTATCTCACCCCGAGATACAAAACTCTTCACACATTACAAGTTATACCCTTGACTCCCTTCCCTGAAAAACATAACCTTCCTCAAAAAGAAAATAAACACACAGAGTTGGCAATACTTATCTCACCCCGAGATACCAAACTCTTCACACATTACAAGTTATACCCTTGACTCCCTTCCCTGAAAAACATCACCTTCCTCAAAAAGAAAATAAACACACAGAGTTGGCAATACTTATCTCACCCCGAGATACCAAACTCTTCACACATTACAAGTTATACCCTTGACTCCCTTCCCTGAAAAAAAAACATCACCTTAAAGTAATATTATAATTTTGTAACTGGGCCTGAGAATAGTTAAAGAACCTTTTCTCAGGGGATTTCCGAAATTAAGGTGATCTCAATGTTTCTGGTTATGCAGACATAATATAATTCTTCCTCACTAAGTAGGAATACGCGATTCCTACTCCTGAATACATGGGCTGGGTCTATCAGACCGTCCTACGTGGCACATAGTTCCCTAAAGCTTAACTCGGAAATTTGGAATTGGCTTTCTAGCCGTTCATTTAACTACAAAACAAAAGAAAGTAAATGAGAAATTGGTGTAACTGTCGTGGAGGCATTCTTTCCCTGTTGACGTTATGAAAGTTGAGTCCCGAGTCAGTATAATTCACTTCCTTAACTCAGAAGTTAATACACAGTCACAATAACATAGAAATTACCATGAGAAATAGATATTGTACACAATGAAATATTATTTTGGGGGAGGGGGGACAAAAGGAGGCCATGCGGTTTTGAAACCACGTTGTCCTTCTTCAAGAGAAGGAAATTGGTATTATCCACTTATAATAGATCTCAATAGAGGTTTACATATATTGTCAGGCTACTGGGGAAGATTATGGACTATATAATAATGGTGAGAGGCATTGAATTTCACAAATATTGAGGAATTTCGAGAGCGATGTCACTCACCTGTTGACGTTATGAAAGTTGAGTCCCGAGTGACGCTCTCTGGGAAAAAAAAAAGGCGGGAGACGAGGAGGGGGAAGGGGGGGTTTCGAGAATATTCCTCCTTTGATCTTATTATTAATTGATTATTGAGACATGAAATGGTTATCAGCTTATAGGAAATTAATTTTGACGCTAAATAAGTAACATTTAGATATCTATTGAACCTGATCTCTGGATTACTATATAGGGGAAAATTCTGGTGTACGTGATTTTTCTCAGCTCGACAGGCCCTGAGGCATGATCGCCTCACATGATGAAATATTACATCATTCTTAACAAAGGTTTGTGAGAAAATAACTAAGTAGGCTAATTATATTAGACTATGGAGAGCATTTTGACAAGTTAATGACTATTAATAGTGATTAGATTATGATATTAATTTCTTTCCATAGAAAACTGTCTGGTGGGGGGGGATGACTGCATAGGATTGGAAAGTTTGGAGGAACAATTCCAATATAAACATTAATATAAACATATAGTATAAAATTATGAATGATATGTGAGTAAAAACATTTATATAATGCAGTATCACCTTGGGAATACAGGATCTAAGGGCATAACTAAACAAAACAAAAAGGTACATTCAGTAAGGCCTGTTTGAGATAAAATTGGAGGCATCACACGACTTTTCCCTCCGGGTGAAATGTTTTTACTCACTAATAATAAAAAAAAATTACATCTTAACATGTTTACAATTTAGGAACTGGTTTAGTGGTCACTAAAGTTACAATCCACCTTGGTTTTCCATCAGACTAACATTCACTCGACCTTCCCCATCACTCCACTACTTCTGCAGCCCTTCCTGGCTAAAACACTGGCAACGTAATATGTGGTTCCTGAGAAACCAATTGCCTGGCTACTGCTGCTACTTGGCTGTAGTTCAGATTATTGTAGGGCACACCCCAGTCCACATACTCATGAGAGAAGTATGGATGATCTCGTCAACTGTACAAGATCCCGGACACTCGGTAGCTAAGTTGAGCCTTCCGACCCTTGACTTTCACACCAAAACAAACAATAACATAAACTCTCAGTCATTCATCTTCATTTTCTCACAACATTCGCATTCAATCACCCTTCATTCGTTTCCGCAGCAAGTGGTCATACAGGAAGCATTTGACAGAGCTTAGGCTATGTCCTGATGTCTCCTCCACCTCCTAACACCGGCAGACTGTAGCTTAGAGGCCTAATCACACTACCACCAGGTGTGATTCCCTCACGTTAAAGTGGCCTACAGCTTCCTGAACTAGTACATTGTGTGAACTACACACAATCCTGTGAACTTATCTTCTACCTCAAAAGTTCACCACTCCTTCAGGGCTCAAACTAGGCCCGGGGGAATTAAGGTGGATAGTCTATCGATCTGTCACACCTGGGTCGATTCACCAACAACATACCTCCAAGGGCACTGTAACTTAGCACCACTAATTGTTCAAACCTGTTCCTCTACATCTTAAAACTAACACCCATTGTGGCATAGTTCTTTGGGGTTGTTTCTGCCCAGCCACTATACCTAACACTCCTCTATATATCTTCGAGGTCTTTTCCTAAGCCGTGGAGGCATCGGTTCTTCATTGTCTTCCTTGGCACACGACACTTCCAAGGGGGCTAATAACCATTCCTCGGTACCCACATACGGCTTCACTTTCTCAGCCGCCCTTTGCACCTTTTGTCTGGTAAAGACGTTCTCTAGCAGGTAAGCACCACCATCCCTAATGATTTCTATAGTCTTGTAGGGACCGGTCCACTTAGGGTTCAGTTTCCTGCTAGTACCTGGCAGTGTCACTTCCTTTCTGACCCACACCAATTGTCCAACACTGACGGCTTGGTTAGTTCTTTTTCTGTTCGCCACTTCCCGGTACCGTCGTGTCTGTTTGAGATGGGTCTGTTTGATCACCTCCTTAGCCACCTCTAGTCCTTCGGGGTCTCCTGCAATACTGGGGAGGGGGGAATCCACTTGACGAGGGGCATGGCGTCCGAAGAAGGCGAAGAAAGGCTGGACGGCCGTTGAAGAGTGCACAGCATGGTTGAGTACTGTCTGGCAGGACGCCAGATACTGCGGCCACTTGAGTGGGTACCCTGCACATAGGATAGCCAGTACCGTCTTGAGGGACGAATGGAACCTCTCCGTGGTGCTGTTCCCTCGGGGATGATATGGGGTTGTATGACAGTTGACAATCCGATGCCTTCGGCAGAGGTCTTGGAACTGCCGGGACACAAACTCCAACCCGTTGTCGTGGATCACAGACTGGGGGGTGCCGAAGTCTGCGAGGTACTGCTCCATGCTCTCCACGACAGTGTGTGTGTGTTTTATTTTAAGTGGGTATAATTTTACAAATCTACTGAAATGATCCACTACTGTTAAGACATATCGATAACCATGTGTCCCTGCGGTCATATCAGTAAGGTCAATTCCTAACCTTTCTAAGGGTTGTGATACTGATGGTAATTCTTGCCATTTCTGTTGCAATCCTGTGGTACCCTTAAACTGTTGGCAAGTGAGGCAATTTTTTACATACTGGTTAACTTCAGATTTCAGGTTGGCCCAATAGAAAAATTCTTCTGCCTTGGCTATTGTTTTCTTTTGCCAGAAATGTCCAGAAACTACATGGGCAAATTCTAAAGCTTTCTGTTTGAGTGGTTGAGGAACTATCAAGCAATAGTGAAGGGTGCCATCTACTTTTTCCTTAATAAAATACAAGACTTTTTCTTCTACCACAAACTGATCTAAGATGACTTTAGGGTATAATTTTGTAGGTAGTTTTTCCCCCTCTAAATATTCTGCTAGTTCTTTCCACCTCTCATCTTCTCTTTGGGCTTCGGCTATGGCTGTTAAACTTAGTCCTAAATAATTTCTGGGCTCGGCTATCTGACGAACTACTCTTACTGGCCTTGACAAACTGTCAGCCACCACATTTTGTTTCCCTTTTAGATACTTAATGTCGTAAGTATATTCCCTCATTTCCAGTATCCACCTGCTCATTCTGGGGCTTTTGGTTTTCCTCTTGAAAATACTAGTTAATGGTTGGTGGTCAGTAAAAATGCTAAATTTTGTTCCCCATAAATAATGATGGAAATTTCTGCATGTTAACACTACTCCTAGGGCTTCTCGATCAGTGGCTGAATATCTAGACTCAGTGGGGTTTAATTTTTTTGAAAAGTAACCGATGGGCTTGTTGCTTCCATCTGCTTGAATCTGGCTTAGGACACCTCCAACATGAGTGTTGCTAGCATCCGTGGTGACTATAAATGGTTGTGTTAATTCTGCCTTAACTAACACTGGCGCATCACAGAGTATTTGTTTTAGGGTGGTAAAGGAGTGTTGGCATTCTTTTGTCCAATTCAATTTAGTATTCTTTTTTGTGAGGTTGTTTAGGGGGGCTGCTAATTTGGCAAAATTTTGGATGTATTTACGATAGAAAGAACACATTCCTAAGTATCGTCTGACTCCGTTAACTGTGCTAGGAGGAGGCATTTGTTTGATGGCTTCTACATTTTTAGGGTCAGGTTTACATCCTTCTTTAGAGACCAAATGGCCCAAAAATTTTAGTTCTGCCTCTCCAAAAGTGCATTTGCTTAAATTTAATTTGATGCCACTTTCCTCTAGGGTCTGAAAGATCTTTTGGACTCTAGTTAACATGGTGGAAAAATCAGGGGCCCACAAGATTATGTCATCCAGATAATTTCTAACCCATCCCTCCTTCAATAGAGGGGTTAAGATTGAAGCCATTTGTCGAGAGAAGATGGCTGGCGAGCAGGACAATCCAAACGGGAGTCTGCGGAAGCGATATAATGATACTCCATCACTAAAGGTGGTAATGTCTCGAGAACTGCCTTTGATGGTAACTTGGAAATAGGCTTCCTTAAGATCTAGGGTGGTATAGAAAACCTGGCCCGAGGCTTGCTCGACTAATTCGTCCAACCTTGGGAGAGGATAAATGTCAGTGGCTAACTGAGTATTTACTTTTCTGTAATCGAGACACATCCTCTTAGAGCCATCTGATTTGCTTACTAATACAATCGGGCTGAGCCATGCAGCAGTCGATTTTTCTATAATTTCCCGGGCCTCCATATCTTCTAGCATTTGGCTAATTATTTCCTTTGAGGCTTCAGGATACCGGTACATAGGGGCCCTCACAGGACTGTCATCTGTCAACTGAATCTCCACAGGGGGGACATTAAGGGTTCCCAATTCTCCCTCTTCCAGCAAAAATAGCTGATCATGGGCTAAGATGACTTTATTTAATTCTGCTTTTTGAGTTTTCCTTAAATGGGACATGGGTAATTTAGATAAGAGGTGATTTAACTTTTCTTTACGTCCTCCAGGAATACTAGGTTGGTCGGAATGGGGAAGGAGGTCATTTTGAATGTGATGTACTGAAGGTGAATTTACTTCGCCCTTCTCATACCAGCCAAAAAGGGTGCCTACTTTAAAATTTTTGGGTATTTTGGTGTTGTTAGTTACTGGGTAGGGAATAGTTTGATCATCATTTACGTTAACACAAAAGGGGTGACAGTTACTGGAGGGTTTTCCTTGGGGGTGTACTATGAGGGTGGTACCAGTTTTTTCTGCAACCGATAGGGAACCGATATGCAACTGATATGGATCTAGCCGAATTTCTTTGGGATTAGGCAATTGGTTCTCAAGTTTTAATGATATTACTGAGGGAGGAAGTTGAGTTACGTTACGGACTGCACTTTTTCGGGGTCGAATTTGGTGGACGGCATAAGGAGCCTTTCCCCAATTAAATAACTTCTTCTCAGGATCCCATAGGAATGAGGAATGAAATAAGATGTCAGTTCCCAGCAACATGTCTGCTTGCAAATAGCTGTTTGGAACCACTGGGACCCATTTCTTTACTACAGTTTGCAGCCCAATACCTATTTCCACTAACACTGAACCCAGTATTCTGAGGGGTGTTCCTGTTACTCCTTGGAGACAAGGGAAGCTTCTTTTCTGGTGGAGTTCACAACCTAATTTACTTCTGGTGGATTCTTTCATTAAAGTGTAACTACTACCAGTATCTACCAAAGCTGACACTAATTTATTGTTTACTGATAGTTGAATTATAGGAGAGATGGGGGCCTGTGTTAGTAAGCTCTGATTCTGGTTAACTTTTCCTGGGCAATTGGCATTTCCCCTTCGGCAATTCATGCGTCGGCAGTCAAAGCACGACCCATCGTGGGGAGCTGAGGCACATTCTCTCAGGTTGTGAGTGTGAGAACGACAATAAGGGCAGAATACTTTGGGCTTTGGGGAGGACCATGACCGGCCATAAGGAGTGAAGGACTGATACTGATGGTATTGGCTGGATGGGTTAGTTGATTTAAGGTGGCTTAATTGAGTTGTCAGGGCCTTCATCTGTTCCTTGAGATCCTCTATCTCGGACTTGTTTTCTGCCTCGGGGGAGGGGGCTGGGGCAGGAGTTAGGGGTCGGGTGACTTTTGGTCTTACTGACTTTTCATTTTCTCTGGACACCTGCTGTACAGATGGGGTTTGTGTCTCCAAGAAAAGTTGCCTTTGGTACTCCACTCTGTCCAGGAATTTATTTAGGGGGTAGGCTTCATCTAAGAAACCTTCCAATTTATCTTTGAGATCTCGTGGTAGACCTTGCCATACCTTTCGTTTTAGGTATTTGTTTCTATCAGGGAATTTTTCATTTGGAAATTTAGACTCTAAAGTGGCGTACTTGCAAATGGTTCTATTACAAAAAAACTTGTGGGCTTTTTCCCCAGTCGTAAAATTCATTTTCTAAATCCTGCCACGCTCGGTCTAGATTCACATCTACAGCAAATTCATCTTTTAATAGCTGACAAAAATGACTCCATGAAAGGTTCGGCTGTTTTCGCTGGTGGTTATGTATGAGCATGACTATTTCTGATCCTAACCTGCTTTTGGCGACTTGGATTCGGGAGGCATCATCGGGTGTGGCCTGTTCTATCAATTCAATAAACATTTGGAGACGTGTTGAAGCCTCTAGGCCCTCCAGGTGGTTTAGTTCGAACATGGGGATGTCTCTCGGTTTGGTTACAGGGGGGCGACTAACTACAGGTGAGGCAAGGGTCTCTTCCTGTTTGATGACGCGACTCCCTATTCTCTCTATCACCGCGGCCTGTTGACGTACCACGTTCTTTAATTCTTCGATTTCCCCTCTCATTATTTCGGAGTTTTCAAGATTCCGATTGCCCTCTACTATCTCCATTTCTCTGAAAAACATCACCTTAAAGTAATATTATAATTTTGTAACTGGGCCTGAGAACAGTTAAAGAACCTTTTCTCAGGGGATTCCGAAATTAAGGTGATCTCAATGTTTCTGGTTATGCAGACATAGTATAATTCTTCCTCACTAAGTAGGAATACGCGATTCCTACTCCTGAATACATGGGCTGGGTCTATCAGACCGTCCTACGTGGCACATAGTTCCCTAAAGCTTAACTCGGAAATTTGGCATTGGCTTTCTAGCCGTTCATTTAACTACAAAACAAAAGAAAGTAAATGAGAAATTGGTGTAACTGTCGTGGAGGCATTCTTTCCCTGTTGACGTTATGAAAGTTGAGTCCCGAGTCAGTATAATTCACTTCCTTAACTCAGAAGTTAATACACAGTCACAATAACATAGAAATTACCATGAAAAATATATATTGTACACAATGAAATATTATTTTGGGGGAGGGGGGACAAAAGGAGGCCATGCGATTTTGAAACCACGTTGTCCTTCTTCAAGAGAAGGAAATTGGTATTATCCACTTATAATAGATCTCAGTAGAGGTTTACATATATTGTCAGGCTACTGGGGAAGAGTATGGACTATATAATAATGGTGAGAGGCATTGAATTTCACAAATATTGAGGAATTTCGAGAGCGATATCACTCACCTGTTGACGTTATGAAAGTTGAGTCCCGAGTGACGCTCTCTGGCAAAAAAGGCGGGAGAAGAGGAGGGGGAAGGGGGGGTTTCGAGAATATTCCTCCTTTGATCTTATTATTAATTGATTATTGAGACATGAAATGGTTATCAGCTTATAGGAAATTAATTTTGACGCTAAATAAGTAACATTTAGATATCTATTGAACCTGATCTCTGGATTACTATATAGGGGAAAATTCTGGTATACGTGACTTTTCTCAGTTCGACAGGCCCTGAGGCATGATCGCCTCACATGATGAAATATTACATCATTCTTAACAAAGGTTTGTGAGAAGATAACTAAGTAGGCTAATTATATTAGACTATGGAGAGCATTTTGACAAGTTAATGACTATTAATAGTGATTAGATTATGATATTAATTTCTTTCCATAGAAAACTGTCTGGTGGGGGGGATGACTGCATAGGATTGGAAAATTTGGAGGAACAATTCCAATATAAACATTAATATAAACATATAGTATAAAATTATGAATGATATGTGAGTAAAAACATTTATATAATGCAGTATCACCTTGGGAATACAGGATCTAAGGGCATAACTAAACAAAACAAAAAGATACATTCAGTAAGGCCTGTTTGAGATAAAATTGGAGGCATCACAGGTATGTGAGGGTTGCTCCCATGGGAATGCGATATGGTAAATAAAATAAAAAATAGCCTAAGGCTATACACATCCAGAAGCGATATCCTTGTATTTAGGCTAAAATTGTAGGTAAGAGAGAGAAAGAAAAAAAAAAAAGAGAGAGAGGGATGGGACACTTGGTGGGAAGAATGATCATAATAATCATAATAATCATAATAATTATAATATCATTAATAATACTAATAATGATAAGGAAAATTAGATTAATAATGATAATGATAATAATGATGATAATAATAATAATAATAATGATAATAGTAAATAAAATTATATTGATAATAATAGTAATAGTAAAAATAATATTAATAATAATAATAATAACAATAATAATGACAATAATAGTTATATCAATAATGATAATTACTGATAGAAACAATAACAATACTATTATAAATAATAATCTCTCTTTATCCCATGGCGAGGCACCTTTAGGAATTAAGGCATGTGTGTGTGTGTGTGTGTGTGTGTGTGTGTGTGTGTGTGTGTGTGTGTGTGTGTGTGTGTGTGTGTGTGTGTGTGTCGATACATAAAACATATATTAGTGAATTTACTTTTGATGCTAACAGTTTTCCTCTTACTGCTTTAATTCTCTCTCTCTCTCTCTCTCTCTCTCTCTCTCTCTCTCTCTCTCTCTCTCTCTCTCTCTCTCTCTCTCTCTCTCTCTCTCTCTCTCTCTCTCTCTCTCTCTCTCTCTCTCTCTCTCTCTCTCTCTCTCTCTCTCTCTCTCTCTCTCTCTCTCTCTCTCTCTCTCTCTCTCTCTCTCTCTCT
>JAXIVD010000872.1:55000-57500 GCA_036785275.1 Cancer borealis
GCAGACTGTGTTAGCCATGCAGGACATGGCTGCACGTATTAGGGAGGGCACAGAGGCATTTAGGGAGGCTGTTTTGGCACTGAAGGACATATCTGTACATAATTAATGTTTTTATGTGCAGATATTGTCTTTCCTTAAGGCGGAGTTACATTAATCAACTGATGGTTTAGATTCCAAGCGCAGATGGGCTGCTATTGGTTCCATTTTCTCCAAAAAGAAAACGAAGCCAATAGCAGCCCATCTACGCTTGGAATCCCACCCATCGATTGACCAGTGTAACTCCGCCTTTAGTCGCCACCTAAGTGTCTCTTGACTCTGAAACGCTGCCTATAAGGCTGCATACACACAAACGAGTTGACTCGACTCGTTTGCTATGTATGGCTCTAAGGCTGCATACATATTTTATTTATTACACCACCTGCCCGAGTTACTGCAGGAAATAGCAACTTCTCTAGGGCATGTTGCGTTCTCAAAGTTGAAACTTTGAGAACGCATCATTTCATATTGATCTCATAGCTTAAGGGAAAAATATATTTTATCAATCTATTTTTACATTATATGTCACCCATATTGCTGCAAGCCTCCCTTAGTTAAACGCAGCATTTTATTTTAATCTCATAGCTTGAGGGAAAAGTATATTTCATTTACCTATTTTTACATTATATGAGTCACCCTTATTACTTATTACCTGATTTTATTATTCCTTGCTGTGAATATTAACCTAATATCATAAAAAGAAAAGACACTCACACTGACCAATAATATATACAGTAACCTAATATCATAGATTAAATAGTTAAAGATGAGACATGAAGAAATACACTGACAAATAGTAAAATAATATTATATTTATAAAGAAAATATATAGGAAGTCCTCGTTTTACGATAGCTATGCGTTTCTTGAAACCCTATCGTAAACCGAAATAGCGTATACCGAACCTATTTTTACATGTATTAGATAAGGATGCGTTCCAGCACATTGCAAAAGTCACTCTTTCAGGTTCAGATACATACATAAAGACATATCTTAGTGTAAAAATAAACAAATTGAATAAAGAAAATAAAGAAAAGAATATACCGTATATACCGAACTATAAGGCGACTGGTTATATAAGACGACCCCCAATTTTCGAGGAAAATTTTTGGTTTTGAGCTATTATCGCTATATTAGACGACCCCCTTTCTCATGGTAAGGTTCACTGTTCACCCATCCTTAATTTATTACTCCAATAATTACTTCCAACACTAGTTGCTCAAGATGTAAGTAGTTAAAGGAATTAAAAAACTACATACTGTACGTATACTACTTTTACTAAACAATAGTCTGAATTTTTCAAAACGTAAAGAAACATTATCATAAACATCAGCACCGCCATGCCGGGCGCGCTCTAATACCTTGTTTCAATAATTGCCTCAAACAATTGAAACATAGGTATTTAATTAAAAACTTCCAAAATCATCTTCATCTGATACAGTAAGCATGTCAAATATATCTTGAGATACATGTTCAAGGGCATCATCATACGGGTCAAATTCTGCATCATCTGGGTTGTCGTCTGCAGCTTCATCACCAGTGTCGTCTGCTTCAGAAGTAGCCCACAAATAGTCAACAGCTTTAATTTTATAATGCGATTTGCTGCGAAGGCTATGATTGGCTAGCTTAACATTAACAGTATTTATCGGCTTCATAATTTCTGTGAATCGGTAACTGATTGTTGTAATTTCGCGCGGCCGGGCGCCTGCCATCCCGGTGTTGTGGCCCGCACGTGACGTTGTCAGTAAACATTCGACACCCATAGAGTTAGGATGGGCCCGCACGCCTATGTATGTGTGTGTAGGTATATATATATATATATATATATATATATATATATATATATATATATATATATATATATATATATATATATATATATACAGTGGAACCTTGACTTACGAGTTTAATTCATTCCGTGACCGAGCTCATAACTCAATTTGCTCGTATATCAAATCAATTTTCCCCATTGAAATTAATTGAAATGCCATTAATCCATTCCAGCCCCCAAAATACCACCCAATTTTTTGTTACGTGTTTTTAAATAAGATAAATGTATTTATAAATAACAAATATTGTATAAAAACATAATAAAAGAGAATGTAAAGCAAATCAGCATAAATGGCTCGTGCCTTCTCGCAGGTGATACCCTCCGTCACGGTATCTCCCGCAAGCTCCTTCTCCCTCACCCACATCAATAGCAGATTCTCCATCTTTTCATGGACAGAGATCCGGAGCCTAGAAATTATTTTAACGCCCTTGGCTGGTGTTATAGCCTTTATCGACTCCTTCTGCTTCAATATGGTACATATCGTAGAAGTACTGCGCTCGTATTGCCTCGCCAAGTCGATTACTCGCACACCTTGCTCATGTTTTTCTATGATTTCACGCTTTATTTCGATGGACATCATCTTTTTCTTCTTTGCACTGCTGTCCTTTCCTCTCACTTTCTTAGGACCCATGGTT
>JAXIVD010000872.1:62500-72500 GCA_036785275.1 Cancer borealis
GCCGGGTCACACGGACAATTTTTTGTCGACAAATTTTGTCGACCTCGTTTCGCTGGAATATTTCGTCGACGCTGTGGTCACACGATGAAGTGCCGAGTCGGCGCCAAGACATCATTCGGCAACGCCCGAACCGGTAAATATAACCGATATGTACCAACTGTATCAAAACAAAGGCAGAATTCCTAACGTTGAAGACAGTCAAGACACTCATCCTGCTTCAGTGCTCCAAAATGAACGGCGCAAGTGACACGGATTCAGACGTAAATATTGCAGAAATTGTACTGCTGCTAGCGTTAAAAAGAAAGCAGCTGCAACAGAAGAACGCAGCCCTAACGCTGACTCGTACCTCAAATTTTGGCTCGCAATTCAAAGCAAAAAATCGACTGAGTGACGGCTCGTGTCTCAAAAAACTCGTATGTTGGGGCACTCGTAAGTCAAGGTTCCACTGTACAGTAAAACCTTGATATAATGAACCCGCTTATAGCGAGTTTCGGATATAACGAACGTCATTTCCTGGCCGAACCAATTGGATATAACGAGCCAAAGTTCGTTATATCCGAAGGGTGGGGTGAGCCGGCCGAACTTTCCACTTTGTTTGAACATGAACGCGCCGACGCGCACGCCACTCAGTCCACAGTTAGCTCTCACTGTGAAGGGTTGGTCGCGCTCGTGCTCTCTCCACTTGCTACCTACTGTGTACCTACTACCTACAGTGCTACCTACTGAGAAATGGCTTCGAGGACTCCTGTATGAACACGTCTTAAACGAATGAAACCCCGTATATAGCGAACTCGTTCGGTATTTTTATCGAATTTCGGATATAACGTCAGATGCCCCGCCCAAATTTTACTGTATACATACAAACATGAAGAGTTAGATACAGAAATAAGACAGAAAGATGTAAAGGATAGGTGAAGACGAGTGTTAGGTTCTAACAGTTAGAACCTAACAATTTTTTTCAGTTAGAATCTAACTGAAAGAATTTGTTACGATCTCCTGTCGTGCCCTTCTCCCGGTCTCGTTGGCAGCAGCAGCTTCCGAAGGCCCCAAGTCATCATTGTTGTCTGCCTCCTCCACTCAAGCCTAAAGGAATAATAATTGCAGTGCTAATCATAGATTACTGGGGAAGAGGTGAAGATGACAAAAACATTGTTTACCTTAAAGCTCTCTAGTGAATATACCCTAACTACGTGCTCATTAAGTTTTATTCTTTTAGTGTAGGCGATAATTTCCTTTATTTTATTTTATTTCGTTTACTCTGTTTGAAGATCAAAAAATAAAACACTAGTCCAATTAATGAGGTAGGGAGCAATCTTTTCCTAAGGAGACTGATATAAGCCAAGCATGTTGACTACTTATATACTTAATAAGGTATTTATGGTTATTTACCGGCAGTGTCTCCAATGATATGCTGAATGGAGCCGCTGGCCAACATCCTTAGCGTCATTAACACTTGTGTTTAGCCGCGTTTTTGTCGTCCACGCGCGGGATTGGGTTTCGAAGAACGTCTTGGGGCCGTCTTGGGCCCAATCTGTGGCCACCACAAAAACACTTTTTCTTGACTTGGTGCCGAAATATTATTATCTGGCTTGCAAACTTTCCTAAAAACTTTATTAAAAGTAAAACGTAGCTACTGTGCTTTTATTTGAAATTATTTGGCGACATTAATTTCCTTTTTGTTATGGTTGCCGAAATTAATGTCCGCGCCGAAAATAATCCAACAAAGTATATAACCAAAACTAAGTTGCATAATCTAAGTGGGGTCTTACCAGTATTAAATACAACCTCAGAATGACCTCAGAACTTCTATTTGTCACACAGTATCTTTCTATTTATCTATGTCTAACTATAATACACTGTTCCCTGGGGCGCAAGTCACTGCTTACTTACTTGAACTCCCAAAAGTCCCTCTCACTATATGACCTTCCTAAGGTAGTGTCATTTAATGTGTAGTCTACAGACCTGTTACCGGTAAAGATTCGTAAGATGACCTATTCAGTATCTCCTTACCTTTAGTATGCACTGCAAATTCAACCTCAGAAACTTGTTAAGATTACCTCAAACAGTTATGCCGCTGAATTACAGAAAAAAATACGATTTATTTTAGGTTACATTAGGTTTGGTTAGATTAAGTTAGGTCTTGTTTGGTTCAGTTACGTTAGGTTTAGTTTGGTTTGGTTAGGTTAGTTTTGGTTAGGCCATAGACTACACCATACTTGACTGGACACCCGAAATCGTACCTTTTGCAAACAGGCCCTACGGCAGATTTTTTTTAAAATCAAATAAAATACTTAGAATTAAGATAAGAACCTCAAATAAAAAGCAAACACTTCAGAGTGATGTAAAGAATATGTTTATGAGCAACAAAAACAAATTAGTCAACATACGTCATCGGTGGGCGACAATTATTAAATCCTAGAAACCAAGAAAAATACGAAATTTGCAATAATTTCCAGGAATATTGGAATTTCAATCTGAAAACACTTACATGCATAGCCATGTAGTCTATATTAATATGCAATACCATATAATATACCATATGTGACTGTGCACTCGAAATCGGGTCTTTCGCAAATGGGTGCTGAGGCGATTTTTTGTTTGTTTTATTTGAATAAAATACTTAAAATCATCATAGAAACCTCAAACAAAAAGCAAACACCTCAGAGTGATGTGAAGAATATGTTTATGAGCAACAAAAACAAATTAGTCAACATACATCATCGGTGGGCGACAATTATTAAATCCTAAGATCAATAAAAACACCATATTTGCAATAATTTCCAGGAATATGGGAATTTTAAACTGAAAACGCATACATACATAGCCAATGTAGTCCATACTAATATGCAATACCATAGACTACACCATACTTAACTGTTCACTCGAAAACTTGAACACAACACCCTAAGGCCCTGTTCACACGAGGCAATTCCAATCGAGCGACTGCAATCGCAAGATAATCGCTATAGTGTTCACACGAGGTGTTTTCAACCGCGGCAGAATCGCCGCGATTGATGTTTTTTTTTGTTTTTTTTTTTGTTTTTTTTTTGTGTGTGTATGTGTGTGTGTGTGTGTGTGTGTGTGTGTGTGTGTGTGTGTGTGTGTGTGTGTGTGTGTGTGTGTGTGTGTGTGTCCTCTCAGCTCTGGCACTGGCAGTCAGGTCCAGGATGGATGTCGAGGAGGCAGCATGCGTTTGGCTGTTGAATCGCCGCCGCAAAAAAAAGCGAAAAAGACATTACTGGATTCATCCACGTGGAGCGACTACCCGGGTTGCCATGGTAACGGAGTCTCTCCTCTCATTGGCTGGCGTACAGCCAATGGTGATGCCAGATACCCAGCAATCGCTTTGAAATCGCGGCGACTGCAAGGGGTATTTCCACCCGCCGGCGAATCGCAACCGCACCGCAATCGCAGAAGTACGTGTGAACAGCTCCATAGCTTAGTACAGTAAATCCAGTCGCACGTTTGCAGTCGCGCGATTGGAATCGCCTCGTGTGAACAGGGCCTAAGTCACTCGTAATCAATTCACACATACTCATACTTCACATACCCATAAATAACATCAAGAAGAAAAAACGTAACATTCCTAATCAACTTACGATGTTTGCTGAATGTCATCGAGAGAGCGTTTCTCAGAGACTGTGTAAAATAACTCCATTGTAATTCCTTATTGGTGATGGTCTCTAGTCAGCTTGTTGGTTTCATTGCCTCCTCCTCCTCTTCTATCTAGCAATGTTCTTTCCAATGATCTTATCACCATACGTCACTTTCCCGGCGTACGTACTTTTCCTTTTATCCTGCCATGCTCAGTGAAAACGTAGAAAACAAACAAAATATTTGGAAATAGTTTCAAATCTTATTTCAAGCATGATTCAGAGTATACAATAGAAGCTGATGTAGAGAGTTAAGGGTGTGTGTGCCTTTTGGTTCATTGATTCAAGCTACGGTCACACTAGGTATTGCTAACGCTAGCCTGGCTTCCGTTATCCTTGGATTTACAGCGATACGACTAGCAGTCTGGTCACACAAGTAGAACCACCCTTGTGGTTTGTTGATCTTGATCTTGATGTTACAGGTGGCCTGTGTTTACAGGCCAGGCCTTTGAAACGGCTGCTCCTGTAAAGAGAAAAAAGGGAAGGCAAAAAGAAAAAAGAAAGAAAACACACATAACCTCATATATCAGCATACATACAAGACTACTGACCAATCCTCACATTCCACATTTTCTCCAGAAACATTTTCACGGCATCAATCACTCGTGCCGTAGTATCCCCACACAGACCCAGCAGTAACACCATCCATTCCCTGCCAGTTCATTTCACATCCCATCTCACTCAGAACTACCCTCATCATGTCCATTCTCTCTGTCATACTTGTCACACTCCAGCAACACATGCTCCACCGTCTCGTCCTCCCCCATGTCACACATCTGGCACACCTTGCTGCCTGACTTAGACCATCTATAGTTTCTTACATTCACATCCATACTGTGCCCTGGCTCGGAAGAGAAGATCGCTACCCAGGCTTCCATCATACCACCTTTCATACGCTGGTGTCTCTTTCTCCTTGTACCATTCCAAAGTGTTCTTTCTCTCCATCTCATTCCTACATTTACTCAGTCCTACACGTTTCACCTCTTGGTCTATCACTTTTTCTCACTTCCTCACATCCAACTCATTCCCCTCCCTGCTTTCATGCGACATTCTCCACTCATACTCGTCCTGTCTTCCCTCACTCGGTCCATATGTCCATATAATTTGCATGTTACTCCTGTTTACCATCCTCATGCATCTCTTCATCCATCTACTGTTCCTTTCATTCCACAAATACACCTTCCGTGCCAGTCTTGTATCTTCCATTCGTTCAAGTCTAACTTTGTATCTAAGAATCGCTTTCATCTGTCTTTCCCTAAACGTGCTCCATCCCATGTCACCTCTCAGTGCCTCTATGGTTGCATATCTAGGTGCATTCAGTGCCATTCTCGCCACTCTATTCTGTCCTACATCTAACTTCTCTATTTCACTTTCATTCCATGCAACCACATTTATACCATACATAACACTCGGCACAGCCACACTCTTCCACACTTCTCGCAACACATCATACTTGCAGGCCTTCATCCTTGCTGCACTCCCCATTTGACCAACCCACTGATTCAGCTGACTTATCTTTTCATGCTTCATTTTTTCACAACCGTCTGCACTCATACACACCCCGAGATACTTGTATTCACACGTCTGCTCTAGCTCATTCTCTCCCAGTCTCCATGTACTGGTTTCCTCATCCTGTGATCTATTTACAATCATCACTTTACTTTTTTCACTGCTAAACCTAACCCCAAAGTCTCTGCCATACTGACCTACAACATCTAACAGACTCTGGAGCTCATCCGCACACTCACTCATAACAACCACATCATCGGCATACAACAACAAGCATAATCTATCAGTACCCACTTTCACTCCTGCATTCATTCTTCTCATTCTAACTGCCAATTCTTCCGTGTACAAACTAAACAAGGCTGGAGACAGAATACATCCTTGCCTAACACCTCTTTCACTCTTCACCCATTCTGTTTCTATATTCCCTAGTCTGTATTTTGCTCTAGTGTCCACATACATACTTCTAACTATGTTCACTATCTTTTCACTCAAACCAACCTTTTCCAAAACTTTACACAACATCTCTCTACTCACCCTATCATAAGCTTTTTCAATATCTAAAAACCCAAGGTAGAGCTTCCCTCCTTCATTTTTTTCCTTTCAATCATCTCATTAACCACAAAAATATTGTCTTCTGTTCTCCTACCTGTACGAAAACCATTCTGTTCTTCACCTAACACCCTAGTTCTCTCAATCCACTCACACAATCTTTCATTCAACACTGCACTGAAAATCTTTCCTACTATATTCGTCAGGGCAATTGGCCTATAATTCTTTAACTCCATACTTTTATGCCCTCTTTTATGCAACAGTCACTCTACATTCATTCCACTTCTTCGGCACCTTCTCTTCCCTCCACACACGGTTAAAGAGGTCAGTCATTCTCTCAATCATCGTCTCACCCTCATTCTTATACATTTCATACGGTATCTCATCTGGGCCTGCCGCCTTTCCATTCTTCTGCCTTTTTACACACTTTTTCACCTCATCTATACTGATCCACTCATCCAGTTCTCCTACATCCTTTCTTTCCAAAGTCAAACATTCACCTCTTGCATCAAAGATCTCACCCACACCTTCTATATCTTCCCAGAACTTTTTTACAGACTCTTTTATTTATTTCTCATCTGTCACACATTCATCATTCACTTTCAAAACTTTCACATCTTCACTCTCAATCATGCTCTCCCCTCTCATGAATCTGTACCATTCACGCCCACCTTCCAAATCCTTCTCTTTCAGAGATTGAATTGTACTCCTCTCACACTTCACTTTCGCATCTCTAATCTTTCTCTTCGTCATCCGCTGCTGATTCACATACGCTGCCCATGCACTCTGGTACTCCACTTCCGCTTCCTCACTTTCATGCCTCTTTTTCTTCAGCCACCTACACTCCCTGTTCAAGTATTTTCGCCGTCTCCTTGCTTCTTTGATATCCTCATTCCACCAAGGCTTATTCTTCCTTTATTTCCCACTCATCCTAACAAACCCTATCTCATTCACACCTGCACTCCTTACATTACCTATCAACCTATCATTCAGCTCATCCACATCCTGTGCACTTTCGGCATTCCACATTTTTTCACTCAAACATACCTGAAAATTCTCCTTCACTTTCACCTCATTTTTGCCACCTAACATGCAGTCCACTACAAGCATATTGTGATCAGACACAACATCAATCACTCCGTCCTCATCTATCCACATCTGAGCCACACTTTCACGCATCTTTCCATTCACCAACACATAATCAATCGCAGACTCCTGGTTCCTTGCACTCCATGTCACTCGTCCCTCTGCCGCCGTCTCATTAAGGTTTTATAAGTTCATCTCATCTATAAACTCGGCAAGCATCTCACCATTCCGATTCATTCGCTCACCTAACATACCCAAATGTGCATTCATATCTCCCATAACTATCACTTTCTCTCCAGCATACTTTCTCACAAGCCTCCTCAGTACATCATACTTCATTCCATTTTCTCTAACTGCTCTTTCACCCTCCACTGTCATGTACACCACAGCCACCACAAAACTCTCACGCCTATCATGCTCCCCTGCACACTCCACTCTCAAAGCTAAAATGTCCTCACTCATGGCACTGCTTCCTACATCTAACTCTTCTACTTTAAGGTTACTTTCCTTTCTATGAAGGAAAGCTACCCCTCCTCCTAGTCTCTTCTGTTTCCTACGTCCCTTTCCTATCATCACGTACTCGTTGCCATCCATCCGCACGTCGTCCCTCAGGTGTGTCTCGGTCACACCAACTACATCAAACTTCCATTCATTTAACTCCTTACATACATCCTCAAGCTTACCAACTCCCCATCCTCTCACATTCACACAACCAAACTTCAAACAATTTCTCGCCTGGTAGTTATCTTCTCTTCCTCGTCTTGCTTCCATCCTCAGTCGTTCCGTTCAGTCCACGTCCACACAACACACAGACCGCGCCTTCACCCACTCACGTAGTCTTCGTCCCATCCTTGCATTCCCAGCAGCATTCAAGTGCACACCGTCTCTTGCGAACAGTCGGTCGTCGTCGAGGGCTCTGTCAAGGTCGAGGAAGCTCACGTTTCTAGACTTCTCCTTCATCCACTTCACCTTCATCCGCGTGACTTCCTCGAAGATCCTCTTGTTGGTCGCTCTTCGCAGTCTCTCGTATGTCATGTCCTCTCGTGGTGGTCGCAGCACTCCCACCACAGCCACACTCATCTTCTTTCCTTCAACAGCCTTTACTGCATCCACTACTTCTCTCACAGTCCCTTCCACACCAATCCTCTTCAAGTCGTTTCCTCCTCTTTGCACAACTAGCATTCCATCTTCCATTCCTTGGGTGACTTCCTTTACTTTCTCCTTCACATCGTGGATGCGAGCACCCGGTAGGCTGGTGCAGCTACTGCCAGGCAGAGAGCACTTCACGTGGGCAGGAGCGTGACGGATCATGCTGTCCCCAATAAGGCAAATTGGGGACCGCCTCACCATCTCCACTCTCTTGGGCACCGCCGCGGTTCCTTCCACCTCAGCCACCACCACAACCTCCGGCTGGCTTCCCGCTTCCTTGTCCTCGCCCTCGCTTGTCTGGGTCTTGGTCTCTGTCGTCGTTCTCACTTCGTCAGTCTGGGTCCTGGCCTCTGTCGTCGTTCTCACTTCTTCTGTCTGGCTACCATAGTCCGCTTTTTCCTCCCCTTCATCCTCAATACATTCATCGCACCGAAACACGATGTTCTTGTGGCTCAGCAGGTCCATGCTCACTTCCAGCACACCAAACACACACGCCACATGGAACCACATCAAACACTTCTCGCAGGCAATCCCTTCCGACTTCTTGGTCACCCTCCTCTTGCACACGTTACAGTCACTCTTCACCATCTTGCAGACACGTTCTTACTTGGCAAACTTCTAGAAAATTTCCTCAAAAACAGGAGGCAGGGGCGACGCGTCCTCACACTTTGTTTTGGTCTTCCTCTTCTTCTTCTTGTGACCTCTTTCGCCTTGATCTTATCATGCGAGAAGTAAATGCTATATTTGCATCGAATTAAAATTTATATTTGGGTGTTTTCTTGTATTGTCGTCTATCCTATTTTTTCATACTCATAAAACGTCATTGAAAAAAGAAGTGCAATATTTTTTTTGTTGCATATATACTGAATAAACGATAGTTTCTCAACTCAGATCTCCTGTGACATCAAGATCAAGATTAAGCCACGAATTGTTGTGAAAAATTAATTCCCAAGCCGATATAACGATAATATGACATTTGATTACAATCAAATCATATTAAGGAATGGTGATTTCACAATATGTGATGTTTTATTTCAGAAATTATTGCGAATTTGCCAGAAATTTTTGCTATAAACAATATGCTTTACACACAACTCCCACACTCAAACTTGTAATCTTTATGTTAATTTCCTATTTGCAAAAGTTGTAAAATCATTTTTTAGGTTCAGCCATGGTTCAGCAATCATTACTGATTGTAAAGACATGAAATACAATGTCCTAAGTAGAATATGAACTGATATATGAAGTATGAGTTCAGTTAGGCTCGGTTATATAAGCTTTTTACCCAAAACTTAGGCACATGCCATATCTATAAGCGAACACTATGAAGATACAACATTCGTTAGGTTATGTTTAGATTAGGTTAGGTAATGTTATGTTAGGTTATGTTTGGTTAGGTACGGTTTGGTTCGGTTATATAAGCTTTTTATATTTTATTATCCCAAAGTTAGGCTCGTGTCGTATCTATAAGCGAGCACTATAAGGATACAGCATTCGTTAGGGTATGGTTAGATTAGGTTATGTTATGTTAGGTTTGGTTAGGTACGGTTTGGTTCGGTTATATGAGTTATTCATATTTTATTACCCCAAAGATAGGCATGTGCTGTATCTATAAGCGAGCACTTAATTACGACTGCCGTACCTGTAAGCTGTGCTATTATAGATGGTTCTAGGACCAAAGTACGTATGTAAATAGTTCGTATGCATAAAGTTCGTACGCAATTGTTCGTAAGCAAATGTTCGTAAGGGATAAAGTTCGTATGGAAAAAGTACGTAAGCAAAAGTACGTACGCAAAAGTTCGTATGCAAATGTTCGTATGGTATAAAGTACGTATGTAAAATATTCGTAACGACAAAAGTTCGTCGGGACAGAAGTTCGTATAGAAAAAGTTCGTATGGAAAAAGCTCGTATGCAAATGTTCGTACGCAATTTTTCGTACGCAAATGTTCGTCAGAGATAAAGTTCGTCTGACAAAAATACGTAAGTAAAAGTTCGTACGCTAAAGTTCGTATGCAAATGTTCGTATGGTATAAAGTACGTATGTAAAATATTC
>JAXIVD010000872.1:75000-110000 GCA_036785275.1 Cancer borealis
TACATACCTATCGTCTTTATCCATAAATTTGCCTAATCTTCTTTAAAAGCTCACTATTGACTGCACTAGCAACTTGACTACTGAGTCTATTCCAGTCATCAATCAAGTCATCAGCACAAGACACTGTTATGCCCAGGACGGTGGCGTGTATTGTATACAGCTGCTGGAAGAGTACTGGAGAGACCTTGAATGTGCCATCAGCTGCCCAGTGAAGACTGTAGGCCAGATTCTGCAGTCCCCAGTCACTGCTGTACAGTACTATCCTTTTGTCATTGTAGGCCTCGTCATCACCGCTGTCATACAACAAGAAGCGTGTCGCAGGCAGGCTCTGCGACTCTTGGGTCAGACCAAGCTCCGGTGGTATGACGAGATCACCGATGGTCGCCGGCTCAGCAGGAGCTTGCCTTGCTCGCTTGCGGTAGCGTCTGATGCCGCGGTTAATGTCACCTTCCCGTGGCATGTCAGCCCTGACAGCCAAGCTCATGTCCCTTTCAGCCGCATCACTCACTGCATGCACTGGTTCCACGGTTCCCTCAGCCCTTTCTTTCATCACAGCGCGTGCTTTTGCACGCTCCATAACAGATTGATTTGGTGCGTGGCTATGCTCCGCAGTTTTCACGAAGCCCTCAGCAGTCCAAATTCCGCGGCCCTTACAACACATGCCCTTCGCCACGCTGCACTTCATGTAGGTCTTGTCTTCCCTCACATAATCTGTCACATAGAAAAATCCTTCGTGGGCAATCCGGGACCGCATATATCCCGACACCACCTCCATCTTGAAACAACTATACTAAACGGTCTCAGGCGACCTACAGCAGCCACCTTCGCCCACGTGAAACGCGCTACCTCTGACGATGCCAACGGCAACGACACTAAAAGCAAGATAGACAAGTACGAATACCGATATTGTACGGGTCCTGTACGCGTTTTCCCGTTCTGTGACACATTTTTGCACATACTCCTCCGCCCCGCTCTCCTCGTGGTCTGACAGCCAATCACCGATTGTCAGAATCGCTAAACATGTTGCCAATTGTGAAACATTTTCTCCAAGACGCTTTTTGTAGTAATAGTACTCATTAATGTTGTTACCCGGTGTGGTAACGAGTGTTATGTGAGATAGTGTGGCCCGAGCGGTTTAGCCAAATACGTGTACTTTATACAGTTTTATTTACAGTATAAGATGATCAGTACACTGGTACATTGAATAAATCTCACTGCTTGTATTTGTATTCTACTCAAGCAGGGTTATGCACATATATTAAAGTATATCACAAGAGTCACTGTGGCACTATATCTCCACACTTGGGTATAAAGTGAGATTTGTGCAATATATATAACTTCAGCGACAGTTTGTAGGGCACTCGTAATAACACAGAAATGTCAGTAATAACGGTCAGTCCGGACCTCGGATGTACGGTGAGAGTGGAGCACTCCGAGGTTCGTGACTTGTAGGTGTAGCTGCGCGGATAGGTCTGCGAACCGGGCAAGCTGGGTGCAGTAAAGCAGCCAGCAGCGACGCCTGTCAAAAGCTGACATCGGCCTCCTTTCTTGCTGAGTCTGCAGCATCTCTCTGACCGGATGGCGGCCAGACACCACGAGACTGCTTCCTGAACGTTCGGCCTCCTCACGACACATGACATTCGAGAACCTACTACATATATACCTCAACAATTATAATAACATTAATTGCATAATACATGAGATATATAGGAATAAAAATATAAGTAATACTACCTACCTAACATGGGGTACAATGTGAATGCATGTCATTAAATTAAATAATGGATTAAGAGAGAGAGAGAGAGAGAGAGAGAGAGAGAGAGAGAGAGAGAGAGAGAGAGAGAGAGAGAGAGAGAGAGAGAGAGAGAGAGAGAGAGAGAGAGTTGTGGTGGTGGTGGTGGTGATAGTGGTCAAGTTCGTGATAGTGTAATTGTAGTACAGTAATAGTAGCAGTAGTAGTAATAATACACACAAACGCGTGCGTCTGTGTGTATTACTATAAATACTACTACTACTACTATTCTCCATATACTTCTACTACTACTACTATTACTACTACTTCCATCATCCACATACTACTACTAATACCCTCCTCCATATGCTACTAGTACTACTACTATTACTTCTACTACCACTACTTCTACTACTACTACTACTACTAATAATAATAATAATAATAATAATAATAATAATAGTAATAATAATAATAATAATAATAATAATAATAATACTATACTACTACTACTACTCTCCATATACTACTATTACTACTCCTCTCCATATAATACAACAACTACTACTACTACTACAACAATTACACCACCATCACAACCACCACCTTAACACACACACACACACACACACACACACACACACACACACACACACACACACACACACACACACACTCTCTCTCTCTCATCAGGGTCGGCTCTCAGCGACATCCCACCATTTCTCATGGGCTCGTAAGCATGTTTGTATGGTAATAAGTTACTATGGATAGTTGATATACGAAGATTTTCTATACGAACTTTTGTCCGAAATCCATGAGAAATTATGGGGTGTCGCTGAGAGCCGATCCTGATGACAACCAGCATCACCACCACCACCGCCGCCTACGAATATTTTAAATACGTACTTTATACCATACGAACATCTGTATACGAACTTTAGCGTACGAACTTTTACTTACGTATTTTTGTCAGACGAACCTTATCCCTGACGAACATTTGCGTACGAACGTTTTGCTTACGAACATTTGCATACGAACTTTTGCGCGTACGAACATTTTTCTAACAAACATTTGCACGACGAACATTTAACCTTACGAATTTTTTCCATTACGAATTTTTTCCATTACGAACTTTTTACATAACGAACTTTATACCCTACGTACTTTATCCTGACGTACTTTAGGCAAACGATCTTTATCCTACGAATTATTGCCATACGAACATTTGTCCGGAACCCATTATAGATAGTACGCCACATACTCATTTCATGACATTACTGGCATTAATCAGGATAAAGCTATACTTTACCCTGATTAAAGCTATGCTTTACCCTGATTAAGGTTGTGCTTTACCGCTTTATCACACAGTATTATCACTTTTGTGTATTCAACGCACTATTTTTCTACTAAGGTGGCGTCATTTCCCACAATTAAGGTGGGATTCAGTATATTTTACTCAAATAAGTAATTATTTACTCTCTCTGGGCCGCCATATTTCCTTTTTGTCGGTGTTTTTCAAGGGAATCCGGTTTGCAAGCTGAAATCCGTCTCCCAAGACACCTCTAGAGCAGTCTTCAAAGCTGAGTCTCCTCGACTTGGAACTGTCTTCGTATCCTCCAAGCCGAAAGTGGACGACAAAAACGCGCCAGGCGGGATTGACTTGGGTTTACCGAAGACAATCTTCGAAGCCTTGGACGACAAAAATGCGGCTCAAGACGGCCCTAAGACATTCTTCGAAACCCAATCCCGCGCGTGGACGACAAAAATGCGGCTTATGTGTTTTGTTGTGGCAGATGTTTTAGTGTTGTGTTGTGTTAGATGCATAGTGTATTGTTGTAAAATACGTTGTGTTGGCTGAGTTAATTGTGTTGTGTTAGTGTTGTGTCTTGTGTAGTGTGTTGTCTGTGTTGCCTCAACTAGGCACTATTGTGTTGTGTCATCCATTGTGTAATGTTGGGTCACTCACTGTATTAGTATTGTGAGCCAATGATGACGCGCAGCCAGTTCAGGGGAAGAGGCCGTGGTCAGGCCCCCATGAGAGGGCAGGACCGCGGAGTAGATGTTGGTGGTGGTGTGTTAGGGGCTGTCGAGTTGCCCCAAGGAGGGCAAGGGAGTGGTCAGTGGAATGGGTGTGGCTGGTGGGGTGTCAGAGGCTGCTGGATTGCTACAGCCCCAACCTCATGCCTCAGGTGTTGCAACCCCAGGTGAGATGGACTATCCCTGTGTTACCTGTCGGTTTTCTGTTCTCCATGATGATGAAGGGGGCATTGTATGTGATGATTGTAACCAGTGGTGCCATGGGTCACAGTTGTGTACCGGTTTGCCGGCTGACTTTGTAAAGGAAGTTTTGAAACATCAAGGTAAAGGCATAAAGTTTTTTTGTACAAAGTGCCGCCTTATTTCTGTGGCTATGGTCACAGATTCTGGTGACCAAGGCCTCCATGTAGGGCTTATCGCCTTAAAGGAGTGTATGTCTCAAATATTCAAAACCATTACTAGTATTTGTTCCACTGTTAAATCTCTAGAGAAAAAAGTGTCTGGCAATGTTGTGTTGGGTCATATTGGCAGCAACACTCAAGATGTTAAAGCTGCTATTAGAGAAGTGAGAGAGCTCTCAGAGAGAGAAAAGAGGAAGGACAGTATCGTTGTTTCATTGTTAAAGGTATTCCTTATGGTGATGATTTCCTACAGAAATTCAATTCAGTTGTTACCTTCTAGTGGCCTGAGCGGACAGAACAAATAACCTAAGTGGATGTTGTTCCCATCAATAACTTCTTAACTAGAGCAAAAATAAGGAACATCACTGTTAAAAATGAATTGCTATCTAGATGCAAGAATCTTTATGGGAGTCACTTTTCTAGTATTTATGTATATCGGGGCCTTACTTTCCTTCAAAGGCAGGAACTACAGGCCAAGCGTTCAAGAGGGCAGGCTCCTAGCAGCTCAGGGATGAACCTTCTGTCCGCTCTGGTCCCTCTGAGCCATCCGTCGCTTCTCAGAGAACCACTGGCGACTCAGCCATGAGTGGGCCTCAGATAACTCAAAAAAGTCAAAGTAAATTCTATCATTCCCATTGATTACATGTTTGTAAATAGGTCTGTTTATAACTTATTTTTCACTATAGTTGTGTTGAATATTAATAGTCTCACAAAATAAGTTACATGTTTTGGATGATATGCTTATAGATAATTCCATTGATATGTGGTGTGTTACTGAAACTTGGTTGTGCCCCTTTATTTCCACCTCTGCTGTTAACATCCCTGGATACAATTTTTTTAGACACGACTCCCCGACTAATACAAGAAAACATGGTGTCTGTATATATATTTAAGATAGCATAAAAATTGGTAAATTTTTTTATGACTATTGTAACTGTATGTATATTTTATCATTCCTTTGTTGATCTCCTTTATATAGAGCTATTTAGAAGGTTCAAATACTGTGAAGAAGGATCAGTAGATGCCTTGTTGTTTCATAGTAAAGGCGATCACATTGCTTATAGCGACTTGTTCACGTCACTCATTGCTGACAACAGAAGCACGCTCGCAGGATGTGATCGAGATGAGATCTGTTTATTTCTTATATATTGTGGTATAAATTGACTGTTATGATGATTTATTGATTGTAAGCATTACTTGAAGTGTATGACAATGCCATGAGAATGTATGTGTATTCGTTCTGTGACTGGAAATGTATATTTTAAGTTCTTTACGACATGGTAGAGCCAGCCAGACATGGCATAGCCAGACATGGTTATGAAAATAGAGGACTGAGCTTCAATAAACGTCATCGGGAAATACGGGTTTCTGTTCACCCCGGTGAGGAAGCATGTCCTGCCATGCCTGTAAAACAGTTCACATTAATTAGAAGCCTGCGAAAGCCGCTGTAGTAAAGAACTCGTCTCAACAAATGTGAAGATTGCTACGAGACGAGGGGACGCCACCTCACCCCAAGAAATCCCTTGTGTCAGCATTTCTGCCCCGGATACAAGCCGCACCCACAACAACGCCACCCCCACAGCCTCCATCTTATAATGCATCAAGGTCACAGGCAAGAGATTGTAGCTACACTGTAACAGTTCCTATATGGTAATATTGCCCTAAAATAGATTTGAATAGAGTGGGCAATCTAGAAGTCAGGATATTTGTTCAGTGTAGCTACTCCCTCAGTATATTTTTTAATAATGTCTAATATTGAGGAGAAAGGTGCCGTAGGTGATCTGATTGAAGATGAGAGGGAATGGCAGGCGGGTAGAGGCGTACAGAGCCATGTTGGAGGTGCTAGGGAGAGATTGCCAACCGCGAAGGGGAAGGAGTATAAAATTAGTCAAGTTAAAGAGAAGGTGGGGTTCTTTCAACGCAAATGGAAAAAATTTGTAAACAGAATTGGTAAAGGTATGGAAGAAGCATCCAGTCTCATGCACTTAATCAAAATGTCTGATGAAGAAATGGAATTGTATGCTAACTATGTTAGTGCATTTATGGAACTTAAAGATCTTAAGCAAGAAGAGTCGGATGAGTTAGATGAGTTAGAGAACCTTAAAGTAGATGAACAGATTCACCAAGAAACTGTAAAGGATTTAAAGAGTAAGAAATTGGAAGTACTAAGTGGTAAAGAATCTGTATTTTCTCATGCTAGTAAAGGTTCTAGTAGACATTCTAAAGCATCTAAGGCTTCCTCTGCATCATTACTAAGAAGGCAAGAAGCGGCAGCTAAATTGGCCATGCTTGAAGCGGAAATGGAACATCATGATAATGTAGCTGAGGCACAGGCGTTAGTGGCAAAGAGTACAGCTGAGGCACAGGCGTTAGTGGCAAAGAGTACAGCAGAGGCACAGGCTTTAGTGGCAAGGAGTACAGCTGAGTTAGCCAAAAGAGAAAAAATGAGAGACATAGCAGCGGTCAGTGCAGAACTTGAAGCTCTAAATGAAGTTGAAGAGGATGATAGAGGGATGCTTCCAAGTGATGATGAAAGTGTAGGGAGGCAACAACATCTTCAACAATATTTAGAGGTACAAAGCAAAGATGTATCGCCACTGCAGTCTGATTCAGAGGTAGATGAAGCCATGCCTCATAAATGTGTTACATTCCTCCCTAAACATGGATCTAAGGGTAAATCTCATAGTCTAATGAATGAGGAAGGATTAGGTGTTAGTAGAAGTACAAACATTAATGCTCAAGCAATGAATCTCAACCCCTTAGCTCATAGTTTCATATCTCCTAGTAACTATACTCCTACTAATAATGTCAAACATTCCTGTCAGTCTCTTTCCACTCTTGGTAGTAATCCTGTTACTTATATACCTGTTCAAGGATGGAGTTTACCTCCAATAGAGCCTCCAATTTTTAGTGGAGAACCCATGGAATTTCCACTCTGGATAAAAAAGTTTAAAACTTTTGTGGAAGCTAGGACAACTGATGCATCAGAGAGACTTGCATATCTTGACAAATATACAAGTGGTGAGGCAAAGGAAGCCATAAGAATGTTAATGTATTTAAATACTAACCAAGATTATGACGCAGCAAAGAGAATTCTCTGGCAAAGATTTGGAAATGAAAGTGTAGTTGCCAATGCTTACATGAAAAGGTTGTCAGGATGGCCACAAATTCCTCAAGACGATGGTCCAGCCCTAATGAAGTTTTCAGATTTTTTAGAATGTTGTAGGGCAGCTATGCATTCTATTCCTCACTTGTCATTCCTTAATGATCCCAGAGAACATAGGAAATTACTAACAAAACTTCCTATATCTATAATTAATAGTTGGAATGCAAAAATAAGTAAACATTGTTATGGCAGTTCTCAGTATGGGCCAGGGCAGTACCCACCCTTTGAAAGGTTTTGTAAATTCATCAACTCACAAGCTCATGCAGCATGTGATCCTTTTACTTCATACAATGCTGTGGTCATGGAAGCAAATGACATTGGTAAAGGCAATGCAAGCTTGCACAGGAATAAGAGTAATAGGTCATATACCATGACTAAATTTAGAGGAAGTAAAGGTTTCATTACAAAACCATCTGAGGAAAGGACAGCTAGTTCCTTTAACAGTAAAGTAAATGTAGAGACTATGAAACAAGACTTTAAAGGAAAGGAAGGAAAGAGACAATTTTGTTGCTACTGTAAAGAGGAGCATGATTTAGAAAATTGTAAACTATTTGTAAAACTTGATCCTGATACAAAGTTTACATTTATCAAAGAAAAAAGATTATGTGCAGGATGTTTAAATTGGGGTCACATAAAGAAAGACTGTAGGAGAAAGAAATCATGTAAGGTATGTCAGAGATTCCATCCTACCGTTCTCCATAATGATGCTATAACATCTCAGACTCAAGAAAGACCAGAACGGGTAATTGATCTCAAGAAAAACGATGAAAGACCAGTTGTAATAAATGAGGTTAAGGTCAAACAGTCAGTTGCTGGAGACACACACACTTTAATAGTACCAGTGTGGATGTACCAAGAAGGTAATGAAGGGAATAAAGTGTTAGTGTATGCATTGTTGGACAATCAATCTGATGCTTGTTTCGTGAAGCAAAGTCTCTTAGATGAGGTGGGAGTGAGTGGACCGCAAATTTCTTTGCAAACTTCCACAATAAATGGAGAAGAGACAATTGTGTGTAATAAAGTCTCTGGACTTATAGTACGAGGCATCTATGATGAACGAGATATAGAGCTTCCACATGCATACTCTAGAGAGAATATCCCAGCACGACGAGATCAGATTCCTAGGAGGGAGACAGCAGAAGGGTGGTCCCACTTATCTCTAATTGCTTCTAAACTCATGCCATATAGGTCAGATGTAGAAATAGGACTATTGATTGGAGTAAATTGTAATGAAGCAATAGAGCACAGGGAAGTAATCACAGGGGAGTCTGGAGAGCCCTGTGGGATAAGAACAGAGTTAGGATGGGGCATCCAAGGAAGGGTTGCTCTAAATCAAGGCTTAGAAGATAATATCCTGACAGTATTTAGAACATTTGTACAAGAGGTCGAGATAAATCAGGAAAAAAGGGTAAGCTTCTTAGTCGTTCCATCAAGGACTAAGGAGATAATAAATCCCTCCCAAGTAAAAGATATGTTTGAGCTTGATTTCAATGAAAGGAAGTCAGCTGATGTTCCATTATCGTATGAAGACAAGAAGTTTATGAATAAAATTAAAGCTGGAGTACATCAGCTGGAAGACAGGCATTACGAGTTGCCTCTTCCTCTTAAAAACGACAATGTCAAACTTCCAAACAATAAAACTTTGGCAGAGCATAGACTTACGAAGCTAATGGGTGGTTTCAACCTTCATAAGTTCTTGTCCAACAGTAGGGAAGTACTAGAAACGACATCCCCTCATGAAAGAGTGAATGTTGTTAAGAATTTAGATCTTAGTAAAGAAACACTGCCCATGGAAAGAACTCTGGGAATTCAATGGTGTATAGAGTCTAACACTTTTCAATCTAAAATACAGTTGAAAGATAAGACACTCACAATAAGAGGTATTTTGTCCACTGTGAACTCTGTATATGACCCGTTAGGCCTAGTGTCACCTTTTATTCTTGTAGGCAAACAAATTCTTCAAGAATTATGCAAATATGGGTCTAGTTGGGATGACGAGGTAACAGATAATGTCAGATATAAATGGGTAAAATGGAGAGATAAGCTGCACAAGTTGAAAGGGCCTCTGTATACCTAGATGCTATAAATGTGAGTCATTTGACGATGTTATTGTAAAAGATCACAATCTACCAAGAAACAGTTGGAGATTGGGTAGAGTCAAAGAAGCTTTGCCTGATAATGACGGTCTTGTAAGAAAGGTTAAGCTCATGATGGCAGATTCTAATATTGACAATCAGGGAAAACGTACAAGATGTGTAAACATAATGGAAAGACCTATCCACAGTCTTGTTCTCTTGGTAGAATGTGATAATGGTGAAGACCAGGGTATCCCCGCCAAGGAGCCTTTGTAATTCAAGTGCCTTATGATGTGCCAGTATTAGTTTTAAGGCAAATTGTCTTTTAGTTTATAAGGTAAATTGTTGCACAATTTAGGGGAGCCATGTAACTGTATGTATATTTTATCATTCCTTTGTTGATCTCCTTTATATAGAGCTATTTAGAAGGTTCAAATACTGTGAAGAAGGATCAGTAGATGCCTTGTTGTTTCATAGTAAAGGCGATCACATTGTTTATAGCGACTTGTTCACGTACCTCATTGCTGACAACAGAAGCACGCTCGCAGGATGTGATCGAGATGAGATCTGTTTATTTCTTATATATTGTGGTATAAATTGACTGTTATGATGATTTATTGATTGTAAGCATTACTTGAAGTGTATGACAATGCCATGAGAATGTATGTGTATTCGTTCTGTGACTGGAAATGTATATTTTCAGTTCTTTACGACATGGTAGAGCCAGCCAGACATGGCATAGCCAGACATGGTTATGAAAATAGAGGACTGAGCTTCAATAAACGTCATCGGGAAATACGGGTTTCTGTTCACCCCGGTGAGGAAACATGTCCTGCCATGCCTGTAAAACAGTTCACATTAATTAGAAGCCTGCGAAAGCCGCTACAACTATGCCAACACAATTGGATTGTATCTTCCTGATTTCAACCTAACGACATTGGTTGTTTATAGGCCACCTAGCAACTCCACACTTGATAATATTGCACTTATTTCCTTTCTTGAGATATTTTGTGTTATCAGGGAGTTAATTTTGACTGGTGATTTTAACCTTCCTACTATTGATTGGTCCTCTGATATTCCTGTGGGTCATTCCACAGTAGATAATAGGTTTTTGGATGTATTTACACTTCTTGGACTTACTCAGTGGATAAATGTACCAACCATTGTTCGTTCCGACAATATCCTCGACCTAGCTTGTCTTTACCACTGATGCTGACAGAATATCTTATGTTACTTTATTTGACCCTCTACCTGGCTGTGACCATTTCCCTATCATGTTCAAGTACACTTTTACACTGCCTATCCTAAATGATAATCTCAATGAATATGACTTTTTCAAAGGAAATTATAATTTGTTTAATACTTATTCAAGTAGCATCATTTGGGATTTTGAATTCCTTGGGCTTAATATTGACCAAATGTATGTTAAATTTAAGAGTATACTACAGGAAGCCTTCCAGTGGTTTATTCCTAAAAAGACTTGCTCTCTTACCAGAAGACCACCTTGGTCTAGGAATGTCTCGGGAGCTGCCAAACTTCTGAAGCAACAATGTTGGCTTGAGTACAAAGATGCCCGTCAAAGGTTTGGCAGATCTTCCCTTGTGGCCTCTAGACTATGGTTTTCTTTTAAGAATGCATCATTACAGTATAGTGAATCAGTACATAATGCAGTAAGCAAGTATGAATTGTCTCTGGTCCGTGGTGGCAATGGTGACTCCAAGCGTTTCCATAGATACATTCGTCATAAATAAGTGTACCAATTGGCATCGACACTGCTGTCACCACTGTACCAATTGGCATCGACACTGCTGTCACCACTGTACCAATCCACCTGTACTAAGTCCAGTACTAACCTTCACTGTTGTCACTTTCTGTACCGCTTGTCACCACTACCTACACCACTAATTCTACCTATATCACTGCTACCACTACTACCCTTCTATTAGGTCCTTTCCCTAAGGCCGATGAAAGAAAAGAAAAGAGTAAAATAAATAAATAAACAGACTTTACTTGGTGACAAGAGAAACACAAATTGCTGAATTTGTGTGGTGTTTTTACAAACACTTGTCTTACCACACACAACACATTACCATACACAAACTATAAATTGCCATACACAACATGTTAACACACACATGAAAATATCTAGCAAACCCTACCTAATTACGCGAGGGAACTAATGGGGAGAAGTAGCCGAATAGCACTCACTGCACTGATGTCCGTGTGTCACCCTGTCCTTCTTGCCTCTTCGTCCACAGCTCAATCAACCAGTTCACAGGCAGCCTCAGCAGCCCCAGAAATACAGTCATTTGCTGGTCCTCTCGGGAGCTGTATCCGGGAGGACAGTTTCAGATTAAACATGAATACTACTAAAAGGGTAAGGGTTCCACGTGTTTTCACGTCCCCCTAGCAACACGAATCTCCCTTACCTGTCTGGAGTGTAGTCTGCACACAAGAGACTGAACCACGCTGTTGTTGTTGTTTTATGTTTGCTGGCACGATGGCCAGCTGGGCTATTCAGAGCCCTGAAGAGTTAGCATAAGATTCTGAACCAAGAAGTATAAGTGCCGTTAATATAAAAACTCGTGACGTCACTCGAATCGAGTGGTATATAAGGACGTGTGGTAACACGTCCTTATATACCACTCGATTCGAGTGACGTCACGAGTTTTTATATTAACGGCACTTATACTTCTTCCCATCATCCCTCAGCTAATTGTCCCTACTCTAAAATTAACAAGGTATTTAATAGTCGAACGAGTGTGAAGAATATAAGGATTTAACCAGTGATTCCGTAAAGGAATCACAGTCGCACAGTCGCGCCCTGTACAAAAGTTAACAGACCGACTACTGGCCCCCTAGAAAGAGATGGTGAATGGCTCACGGAGGGTGCTGACATGGCCGAATGTTTTGTTGAAGCCTTCTCCGGAGTGTTCTCAAATGCTGTCCTAGACAATCCTTCCCCACTTCAGACTTGCGAGACTGTATTTGAGTTTGATGGTTACATGTTTGACGTCTTTAGCATTGAATCTATACTGTCTAAACTAAAGCCAAGTTGTTGTTCTGGCCCAGATCTACTGCCACCAGTACTGCTGAGAAGATGTGCACCTTCTTTAAGTTATCCTGTTTTACTCATATGTCGTAAGTCTTTGTCTTCCAAGCGTGTTCCTTTGGATTGGAAGGATGCAAATGTTACACCATTATTCAAAAGCGGTATTCACTCTAATCCCCTCAACCATAGACCCATTAGCCTGACGTCTGTTTGTTGTAAGTCTTTTGAAAGAATTATTGTTTCTCACTTGTCTACTTATTTAGAAAGTATGGGATGTCCACTTTGTCCAGCGGCGGGAACAATGATAAACCTCGGCGTACGTCTTTCCTTTATTGAGGCGATACAGCAACTGACTGATAATAATAATAATAATAATAATAAAAATGGGATAGATAGGGGGTTTAAAGAAGAGTTGTAGTAGAAGACGAAAGCGTAAGAAATGAAGAAAGACAGTAGAAGATTAAAAGATGGCGGGCTTTCCGCCTTGCTATATTTTACATTTATGTACTACATTTATGAAAACCACTTGGAGTCTTTGGTGTCGCGTCGCCGACCTTCAATGGCTCATAGTATGTTTTAGACTCTGGCCTGCTTCATGTATATATTGGTATTGGTGTTTCTTTATCTAATTGTATTATTGGTCTTTAGAACCATCCATGTTCTTTATTATTGTGATTTTGTACAATGTCTTCATATAGGGTATCTTGAATTTCATTTATTATTCTATTTTTGGTTTTAATTCCTCTTTTGTGTAGACTAATATTTATTGTTTCTAAGTTAGATAAATGGTGTATTTCTTCAGTATTCTTTATATAAGGGTATCTTTCATTATGTGCAAATCTCAGAGCTTTGTTTTGTATTCTTTGTAGTGATCTGATGACACTCTTAGATTGGTTGTTCATGGGATATGTTGGGTATTTTAGAATAGGTAGCACACAAGCCTTGACTAAGTGAAGTTTTACATTTGTTGGTAATTTTTGAAATCTTCTGATTATTGTTAGTGCTGCATTCGCTTTGTTTTTAATGTGTTTTATATGATTAGCTATTCCTACTCTGTTGAAATGCAAACCTAGTATACATCCTTCGTTAGTGTATGGTATAACCCTGTTTTCAATTGTTATCGGTTGGGTTTTTCTTGCTGCTAAAGGAACTATCTTGAATTTATTTGTGTTTGTTTTTATTTTCCATTTTTTCTCGTAATCATTTATTTTTTGTATTTCTCTTCCTGTTTTTTTGGCCATAAACCTTTTAGATTTACTTTGATGGGTTATTATTTGTGTGATATCATCTGCGTACATGATATTTGTACATCCTTCAGCTGTTTGTGGTGTATCAGATGTGTATATGGCATATAATGTTGGCGAAAGAGCGCTTCCCTGAGGTACACCGCTTCTTATACTAAATGGCTCTCCTCTGTATTGTCCTATGGTTATAGTGGCTTTCCTTTCACTCAAAAATGAACTTATTAGCTTTACAGTTATTCCTGGCAGTGTTGTGTTGGCTATTTTAAATCTTAGTCCGTTGTGCCATACTTTATCAAATGCTTTCGCTACGTCCCTAAGTACTATGTAGCATTGCATTTTGTTGGCTAGTGCATGTGCTATTTTTTCTATAGTAATGGCTAAAGCTGTCTCCGTGCTTCTAGATTGTCTAAACCCGTGTTGGTTTTCTGGTAATATGTTATTTGCTTCTATGTATGCCCTAAGTCTTTTGTTTATTATTTTTTCATAAATTTTACCAGGTACATCTAGAAGGGAAATGGGGCGGAAGTTTATTGGATCTGTGCTTGGTTTATTGGGTTTTGGTATTAACTTAATTACCCTTAACATCCGGGGATCGTACATGTACGATCATAGTGCTCCGTCTGGTGAGACGGTGATCGTTCCGGTAATCATGAATTTTCCCGCCGCGTTTTCGTATTTTGGCGCGTTTGTTTCAAGTCGAAAGGCGAGTATAAGTAATTGGCAACTCTTTCCACTAACTCAGCTGTCACTATGAGTGATCTAAATTCGCCTTACTTACCTTTTTTCCTTCATGGAGAAAACATCTGGCACCTCCCTAGACACGGCGGGTGAAACTCACCCTCCGGGTGAAAGAGGCAGTATGGATACTGATATGCATATGTCATATGACAGTGATTTAGAAATTACTGAAGAGAGCGAGGACAGTGAATATTATTTTGAAGAAATTGAAGACAGCAGTAGTGATGAATATAGTGATGAAGACACGGAGCAAACATCAAGTATGCGTATCTCACGTACTGTCACAGGATCTCGTGGGCATGGAAGGTCACGTGGGCGTAGCAGAGCTATAATGAGACCTAGAATTGCAGCACAAGCTTCCACAGGTGCTGCTGCAAATGCAGATGATTTTAGATGGAACGAATGTGAGGATTTTACTCCAACTATGCCCGTGTTTGCTGGTGTTTTGCTGTTTCATGCAGTATCACACCCTCAAGATATTCTAAAAAGAAGACCTGGTACGGGACTCTACATTCGACGGAGGGCATCACACCAGTCGCAAGGTAGATATAATTTATATTGTACTAACAACAATAGTGTTACTTTCAAAATTCACTGAATACTCATTTTACACAAATTGTGTCTGGGTGAGTGTGTAGGTGGTAGGGGAGGACAGCTGTGTGTGTCTACGGCCTAGGCTATCTCCCCTTTCCTTCTTATCGCGGAAAGGGGAGAGGCAGTGTGTACACAACAGCCTACTCTCTCTCTCTCTCTCTCTCTCTCTCTCTCTCTCTCTCTCTCTCTCTCTCTCTCTCTCTCTCTCTCACATACACACGCACACAGACACACATACACACACACTTCTTATAAGATATGTTTATATGTGATCTCTTTTCTTCCAGAGTTTGCTGAGGCAACATTCTTCTTTGGTGCAATGCAGCGCAAAATTCTACTGTTTGTAGATGGAGAGGGAGGAGGGGGTCGGGGAGGTGAGAAGGAACCTTGTTGGGCAAGTAGAGAGATGTTTGACGGGGAAAGTTGAAATGATACGTGCGGGGAGGGAGAGTGAGGTGATAAAGATGGCTCAGGTGACGTAGGATGGTCAGATGATGGAGGAGGCTGAGGTGATAAAGATGGTTCAGGAGGAGAGTGAGGGTGAGGTGACGAAGGAGGATGAGGGAGTGGAGATTGTGGCAAGTGGGGGGTGGGGAGTTGTCCGTCCATCACTAAGTCGCTACTGATAGAAGCACGTGGTTCAGCGCGATGTTGCTACCATGGTGAGTCTTGGATTTGTGTCATCCTTCCCATTATTTTCATATAATTTTATATATATATATATATATATATATATATATATATATATATATATATATATATATATATATATATATATATATATATATATATATCTCCCTCTTAGTGCGTATGTGTGCAGTCATATTCAATGATACATCAGAAAATGCTGTGTGCAGGTCATTGTGTCAGTGTGTGTGTGTGTGTGTGTGTGTGTGTGTGTGTGTGTGTGTGTGTGTGTGTGTGTGTGACCATGAACGAAAAATTGTCTCTCTCTCTCATTGGAAGTACAATTATTTCATCTAAAAGAAATTCCCAAAAGGAGAGAGAGAGAGAGAGAGAGAGAGAGAGAGAGAGAGAGAGAGAGAGAGAGAGAGAGAGAGAGAGAGAGAGAGAGAGAGAGAGAGATAGATAGATAGATTCACGGGCAGCGATATCGCACTGCGGGTCATTTCTGCGCCACGGGACACAGCGGGCTGCAACACGCTTTCGGAAAGATATTTATGATACACAATAACTTTACTTCCATAGGTCATAGCGCGCAGGTTAGTACATCATTGCACTCAGAATAAAAAATATAATTTGGTTTTTATAGATAAAATTATCTTCTGGCGTTTCCTAATTTTCCAAAAGTTACCCGGAGATGGGAACGGAAAATAATTTAGCCACCCGGAAGTTAAGGGTTAATGTTGGCTTGTTTGAATTTTGTTGGGAAATATCCCATTGATAATGCTAAATTTAGTAATTTTGTGAATGAATGTAAGGCTTCTTCTGGTATGTTAGTTAAAATAGTTTTATTTATCTTACTCGTTCCCGGAGAGTTATTTTTAAGATTTTTAATTATATTTAGTACTTCTTGTATTGTAATATGTGCGATGAGTCCATTATCATTGTTCAGCCTACTCAAGTCGGCTCTTTCATATGGTTTAAATATGTTCTGATTTTCCCTGATAAATTGGTCCACCATTATTTCTGTGTCAGCGTCAAAAATCAGATTTTCTTCTGGACTTATATAGAATACTTCTCTCCATATATTCCTGAATATTTCCTCCCTCTTCTCCTCCTCGTACACTTTTACATTATTGTTAATTAAATACGGTGATGTATTGGCTTTGTTACCTTTTAACTGTTTTATTTTTTTCCAGAAATCTCTAGGGTTTTTATATGTTGTTTCTAGATCTCCCATCTTTTCTTCCCAGTTTTTATTGTTTTGTTTCCTGCATTCTCTTACTATTTCTTGTTTTATTCTTTTAAATATTATGTGTTTACCGTAAGTCCACCCTTTTTTTTCTGCTTCTTCTCTTAGGTTTTTAGTATACCACTGTAATTGTTTTATGTATTCATTATATATTGGTTTATGCACTGTATTAGTTTTCCTTTTTGGAATATTGTTTTCCATTGCTGTTTTTATGATTTCATACCATCTTTCTAATGCTTTCTCAATTTCATTTTGTGTAGAAAATTCATTATCCTCTGCTGACTGCATTTTTCCAGTTATTTCTTCTTTAACATTTTCATAGTTTGCTTTCTTCATATTGTATTTAGGGGGACAAGGTGTTGTGATGGCATGTGCAGTTAGTGTGATTATTATAGGAATATGATTCGATGGTGTGACTGGTCCAGCTTCTATTATGTAATTATGATACGTTTTATTATTTGTAAGTATAATATCGGGAGTAGTTGCTGCATTGTGACTTATGTATGTTGGGAAGTCTGGGCCAATGTGTTTTAGCTTCCCGTTATCTATCATAATATTGATGCCTTTGCCTACTGTATTGCTGTATTTATCACCCAGACATGCATGTTTTGCATTGAGATCTCCAATAAGGTATGTTGGTGTGTTATTGGAAATTAATTGATGAAAATCGGGGAAGGGGAGATAAGGTCTACGTGGGGGAAGATATGTGGTTACTATGTTTATTTCACCTGTGCTGGTTTCTAGTGTAATCTGTAATACATCCGTTAAAAAGTCATCTTTTATTTTATGAATAATGTGTGATTTAATCAATATCGCACTTCCGTCATTAATTTCATTGTTTGTATTTATTTTATGTGTTGTGTATCCAAAGATCTTTAGTGATTCCTCCTCCTTAAGACTGTGACTGTTTATCAGGATTATGTCTGGGTCCAGTGTTTTGTATATGTTTGTAAATGTATGTCTATGTGGGCGCCAGTGTGCAACGTTATGTTGTATAATTCTTATTGTATCCATTGTTTGTTTATTTATCGTGATGTTTTCCGCTTTCTTGATTCTTTGTTAGGTGGAGTCCTCTCTTTTACAACGCCTGATCTCAATTTCCTGTATGCACTATCATCCAACATCTTAAAACAGTCTTGTAGCTCTATCTTACTTTCTTTTATTAGTTGTAATATCTCCCCTTCTTCTATATCTTCGTCAGTGTATGTCATCTTATACTTGTCTTCTTCGATGCCTGTAATTAGTTTGTTTTTTGTTAGAACATCTTTTGGCCATCCTGTAGATTTTGATGTATGTATTATTAGACCGATATCTTTGGCTTTTTTCCCTTCGTATATTTCCCTAGGTGTTCCCGTTTCTCTCTCCGTCACCTCGACTTCATCCCCTTGCGACTCCACATCTACCTCCTCTTCCTCTTCTCCTTCTTCCTGCTTTTTTGTGTTGTTAGTGTTGGCAAGGTTGAGTATCTCTAAAGACGGGGGATTGTCTGGGAGTTTTACAGGGGGTAAGTTGTTGAATTTGAATAAGTTGTTAATAACATTGTTGTATGTTCCAGGTTTTGCCATATTGCTTAGATGTGCGTGGAGCATACAGGTAAGTATCTTGGATGCAGTATCTTTTTCTAACTTGGTGTTTGGGAGGACGATGGTGCCTGACTGTACATTGGTTTTAGCCACTGCTTGGCTGTAGAGGATCTTGCTTCCCTCTTTTTTTTCCTTCATCTTTTCGTCTCTGATCTTCTTTCTTTCTGGGCATTTATTAGCTAGGGTTCTATATGATCCTCCGCAGTTGACACATTGCTTGTTAGAACTGTTGCAATCCCTCCATGTATGTTCCATACTTCCACATTCGGAACATATTTTAAAGTCATCTTTTTGGGGGCATTGTCTCGTGTAGTGATCCTCAAGCTTATAGCACTTCATGCATGTGTTTATATTTACGTATTCCTCTGCCTTGATATTGTGGGCTGGAATACTCATATAGAAGGCTAAAATTCCTTTTTCTACTACCTTTTTTGCTGTTGTTGTTTGGGTGAAGCATATTTTCAGGATGTTGTTTTTAGGAAACTTGAATATGTTGTTGATACCTTCCATCCAACCATTTTTCTGTAACATTTCTTCTTCTATTTCCTTTTCTTCGTGGCGAAAGATGACATCGTCCACGTTGAATATTATTATTGTCCTCTTGGCTCTGAGTTCTGGTGGAATTATTGGTTGGAAGTCGGCATCTTGGAGTTCTTTTAGGCATGGGTCTTGGAAAACTTGGTTCTGGTCTTCATCGTTCCTTGTTAGTGCTATGTATCCATCGTTGGTTTCGATGAGTTTGGTAACATATATTAAGTTCTTTGAAAGAATCTGAAGTAGGTAATTTTTATCCGTTGGAGAATGACTGGGGTGTTTGATCTTAACCCTCCCCATTTTCAATGCATTGCTTAAGTATAGGTAGAGTGGTGTGAAGAAAAGAACAGTTGAAAACTCTGGTCTTTAACAACCCAACATACAAAACAATAAAACACAAAAACAATAACCTATCAAACGAGACTGCTCAACGAGCAGAAACACAGCTAATAATTGGTGCCTACAGAGACAGCCGTTACGCTCCCCCGCCTCCTAAAAGGCGTCGTAGGGTGCAGGTGTCTCTGCCCCCTGCGGGGACTTGCCTAGCCCTATCAGTGTTTGCCTCACCCCTGGCCTTCCTATAACCAACCCATCTAAGGGTCCCCCTTGTGACCCTGGCCTTCGCCAGTGTCCGCGGGGTTCGGCTTCGTACCAGTCTTACAGGGGAGCTCTAGAGGCGGAAAAGTAAGAGAGAAACCAACACAAGGGCGGACACTCAACCAAGGGGGAGCGTCCCAGTACACAAGTGTGGTTTGATCCCGCGCGTCTGAGGTATACGTGGCGCCGGGGAAAACATGTTGTACGTTCCTATCCAATATCCCCCCTCCAAGATAAATGTGTGCCTACCAACAACACATTGATCTGATAACTGATAAGTGTCATGCGTAACAGGCCACAAAAACACAAGGGCAAGAAAACAAAAGAACCAAAATCAAACAGAAAACAAAGTAACCTATAGTTGCTGTCACAAAATGTGTGTGTGTGTGTGTGTGTGTGTGTGTGTGTGTGTGTGTGTTGTGTGTGTGTGTGTGTGTGTGTGTTACAAATTAGACATAGTCATCTAGCCACCCTGGACGCTTCGCCTGTCTCCTGGGGTGTGGCTGGAGCTGGGGTGGAGTTGCTGGAGACCCGACTGTCGGGGGCATCCTGATCTGTGCCTCTGGGGGAGCCTGCGCGAGAGTGGGCCTCAGGTGTTTTCTGTTCCTGAGGCTAATACGGCCACTACCGTCGAGCCTGATGGTATACTGCCTGTGAGGGAGTGCCTCCACTACCAAGCCTGTGCGATCCCACACATTGGAGGCCTGGTTCTGGACCCTCACGTGGGTGCCGGGGGCCAGGGGGGAAAGTTGTCTGGGCGTGCTGTTGTCCATCAAGGTGTCGCCAGCCTCCCCCATCTGCACTTCTCTCTTGCGAAGCGTTCCGCCCCAGTGCCTGTCCACTTTAAGGTGCCAACGGGCCGTGGGCACCCCGTCACGCAGTTGTCTGCCTGCAGCAAGTTGGGCGGGAGACTTGTCTATTGCTCGCAGCAGAGTGTTGAGATACTGGAGCAAAGCAAGGGAGGCTTTGTCGGTGTCCAGCGTCCCTCCGCCACCCGTGTTGGCTTTGATGATCCTCTTGGCCGTTTTGACTGCTGCCTCGGCGCGCCCGTTCGACTGAGGGTACTGTGCTGACGATAAGCGTACTGTGACGCCCCAGTCCTTGAGGAATTCTGCCATTTCCTCGCTTGCCAGGTTCGTACCTCCGTCGGTGGACAGTTGTTCTGGAGCTCCCCATCGCGTGAAGTAACGCCTCAGTTGAATCTTGATCCTTTGCGAGGTGGCGCCGGATGGGAAGTGGGCGAGCTCCAGCCACCCGGTGAGCCTGTCGGCGTAAGCCATGTAAGTGTACCCGTCATGCTGGAACATTTCTGCCACTGTAGACTGGAAGGGGTACTCCGGGGGCGGTGTAATGACGAGTGTCTCTGCGGGCTGCGAGGGGGCATGTGTTTCGCATGGCGTGCAGGATGCCCTGTAGTGCTGCAGGTCTCCCTCCAATCCGGGCCAGTATACACACTGCCTTGCCCTCCGCAGCATAGAGTCGAGTCCCTGGTGACCGGCGTGAAGGTTTGCTGCTACCTGTGGGCGGAGGAGCTCTGGAATCACAAGGCGCACGCACCCCTGATCAAATGTGTACGTCACCAGGTCCTGGTTGACTGCCAACCTGTCTCTCACACCATAGAATGGACGCAGGCAGGCCACCTCTTGCGATTTATGTTGGTGCCAGTCCGCGGCTAACACTTTGGCCAGCAACAGTTGGTACACGGTGTCGTCGGCTGCAAATTTTCTCACCACTGACTCGTCCAGGATGTGACCCTCGTGTCCGACTGTGGCAATCACGGCGGCTGCAACTGCTTCAGCGAGGTCCTCGTCCAGGTCCGCATCAGTGTCCGTTGAGGGGCTCCTGAACGCCGGGTACCTGGATAGAAAGTCTGCCGCAGCATTCCTTTTCCCGGGCAGGTATTTTACCTGGAAGCGGTACTGCAACGTCCGCTCCTTTAGCCGGAAGAGCCGCGGGTTGACCACTTCTGACAGAGCTCTGTCCCCCAGGAGCTTAGTGAGGGGGTGGTGGTCGGTCACGATGGTGAGATTCGGGCATCCCAGCAAGAACAGCCTGGCTTTCTGGAGGCACCACACCACGGCTAAAGCTTCTCCCTCCACTGCGGCATAGCCCGCCTCAGCGGCAGTGAGATGGCGGCTGCCGCACAGGGCCAGGCGCCAGCCAGCCTTGCAGCAGAAGGGAACGACAGCGGATGAGCAATGGCAGTACTGCTGTAAGATGACAAACCCGACACCTTCCCTGCTCCAGTCTGTGATGGCTATCGTTGGGCGTGTCTTGTCATAGTATGCCAGACCGTCCTTGGCGAGCTGGCATATGGTGTCCTGGGCTTGGCGAAACTTTTCTTGCAGTTGTTCGTCCCAATACACAGACCTACCGCGTGGTTTCTTCAGGAGCTCCCTGAAGTCGTTCATGATTGGGGCCGTGGCGAGGAAGGGGGCGAGCTGGTTCACGAACCCGTACCACGACCTGATGTCTGTGATGGAGGGCTTGTCTGGCATGCTGAAGTTCTTGATGGCCGCGAGGCGCTCGTCCGTGGGCTTGTACTCGTCCCAGCCCAGACGGAAGCCCACGAAATTAACTACCCTCCGAGCGAACAGAAATTTTTTCGGCTTCAGCGTAATCCCCTTGGCTGCACAGGTCGTCAGGAACTCGTAAGTGTGCCAGAAAGCTTCCTCGATGCTGCTGTCGTAGAGGAGGGTGTCGTCGACACACTTGTATTTCCTCATAATGCCCTGAATGGCATCATCGAAACGCTTGGTGTATGCGTCGCCGGCAGAGCAGTGGCCCATGGGGGTCCGGCGGTACCTGAACCTTCCCCATGGGGTGATGAAGGTGGTGAGACTGCGACTTTCCTCGTCCAGTTCAACTTGGTGGTAGCCACAGTAGGCGTCTGCTACCGTCTTGAAGGAGTGCTTGGGGATTCCAGAAACTATGTCGAAGGGAGCAGGGGTGTGGTGCGTCTCTCTCCGGCAAGCGGCGTTAAGGCGCTGGTAGTCCACGGTGCGCCGCGGCTGGCCAGACTTCTTGGCCACCACCACCATGCGGGCGCACCACTCTGTGGGTTCCCCTGCCGGGACGGGCTCGATGACGCCCCGCCTGATGTCTTCCTCTAGCTGGGCCTTCACCTCGTCCTCCCAGTGTTTCGGTACAGACGCCGGCGTGTGGCAGGCATGAGGGACGGCGTTGGGTGATAGGTGGATGTGGTGGGGCTCGCTCTCCATCACTAGCAGCGGGTGCCTGGTGGTGTTGAAGGTTGTGGCCGAGAAGTGCTGAAGCAGCCACTCCTCCAGCCGCCTCGCGTTCTCCTCGTGTGGCGGGAATGGCGTCACCGCAGGCCTCACAGGTGGCTGGCCGAGCTCGGGGGCTGCACTGTCTGCCGCCAGTGCCTGCACCGCCAGCTGGGAGTGGTGGGGGAACCTGGCAGGTACTAATCCCAGCCTCTTGCAAGCGCTCAGTGACAGGAATAGCGACTTAGCAGAAGGAATGAAGTACACGTCCTGCTCTGCTTCCAGGCCGCCCAGGGATATGGTGCACCGGCATGCCCCGAGGCACTGTAGTGGCAGGTCCGCAACATCCCGCAAGGTCGCCCGCCCCCGCAGCTGCGTGGGTTTAATGTGGAGGCTGGACAGCAGAGCCTCCCCGGCGACACACACTTGGGCCCCGGTGTCTGCGACGGCAGCGGTGCGGTGTTTGGCTCCCCCTCCAAGCGTCACTGTCACCTCCACGGTGGGTTGGCGGGTTACCTGTGTGTCTGCTATTGTCACAGAGCCTGAGACAGCGTTAGCAGGCATGGCCTTGTTGAGGCGCTTCGAGCCTTTGCAGCACCTCTTGAAGTGGCCCCGTTTCTGGCATCCGAGACAGACTGCCTCCCTGGCCGGGCAGGAGGCCCTGTCAGGGGCGTGCGTGGTACCACAGTACCAGCAGGTACGCGAGGGCTGGGTCTTACCAACCGTGGTGGCTGCAACGTCGGGCGGGCAGTCCTCGTCCTCCACAGCCTGTGCGGTGCCAGCCGCACGACTGTGTTCCCGCCACGGGCTCCCGCCCGCAGCGTGCTGGCAAGCCGCCTCGTGAGCACAACACATAGCCCTTAGGGCGTCGACGCTGCCTATAGAGTCACACATCTGGTACACCTGCTGTTTCAGAACTGTGTCACGCAGTCCTACCATTAGCTTTTTCAGGAGCAGGTACTCTGAGAGGTTGCAACTGCACTGGGGACACTTAAACGCACAGTCGTTGGCTTTCTGAGCACCCCTTATGAAATAGTCACTGATGCACTCGTCTTGCCCTTGACCAACACTGAAAAACTCGGCCCACTGTACTGCCTGGTTCGAGGAGCGGAGCACTAGCTTACCTATGGCGTCTAACGCCTCCTATTGTGTCAGGGCACCCCACCCGTCGACGGTGAATCTGGCGTCCACGGCGCGCTGCAAAGGTGGAGTGCAGTGGAGTCTGATATGGTGGACCACCTCCTGTTGTGGCCATTTGCAGAGAAGGAGCCAGCATTCCATCGACCGTCTCCAAGACCTGAAGGCTGCCGGCGTCATTTCTAGGTTGCATTTCTCAGGGGCAGCCGAGGGAGGCACCCGAGAGGTAGGTGTTGTGTTGCCGCGGGTATTGAGGGCCGCCATGTTGGCCTGTAGGGTGGTGATGGCCTGCTGCTGGTCGTTGATGGTCTGCCTCGCCTGTTGGAGCAGCGGCATGAGGCTGCGAGGAACCGCTGGCGTCGAGCCCCTGCTAGGCGTAGAGCGTGGGGACCGGCGAGGAAGGTGCATTTTGAGTAACTGTAGGTACTGGAGAATCACTGCGCCATATGGGATGTCCACTTTGTCCAGCGGCGGGAACAATGATAAACCTCGGCGTACCTCTTTCCTTTATTGAGGCGATACAGCAACTGACTGATAATTCCCGCGCGCCTGAGGTATACGTGGCGCCGGGGAAAACATGTTGTACGTTCCTATCCAATAGAAAGTAACCACCTACTCTCTCCTCATCAGTTTGGCTTTAGGTCTGGTAAATCTGTTTCCGATCAACTTCTGTACAACTATAACTATGTCACTGACTATTACGATCGTGGTTTCTCAGTTGATATTGTATGTCTTGACTATAAGAAAGCTTTTGATGTAGTCAACCATCAACTGCTCCTTAGTATGTTACGTAGTATTGGTATCAGAGGTGCTTTGTTAGAATGGCTTCATGATTATTTATCTGAAAGAACAATGAGAGTTATTGTCCAGGGTTCCACAAGTTGCAGTGTACATGTTGGGAGTAGAGTTCTTTAAGGTTCTGTGATTGGGCCTCTTCTCTTCCTGGTCTACATCAACCGCGTTGTTTCTAATTTGTCTTATAAATATTGCTTTTTTGCTGATGATCTTAAATTATACCTAGCTGCCCCAATCTCTAAAGCCGACTTTGAACTAAGCCATTACTTAATGCAGAGAGATGTAAACAAACTCCATGAGACCAGTCTTTCATGGAGCTTGTCGTTTTCTGTTGAGAAATGTGTTACAGTTAGATTTTGTAGACGGTTCCATAATGCACCCGATTCACTTACATATTTTATTGGTAATCAACAAATTCCTGTTAAGCAAATGCATAAGGATCTGGATGTATGGGTAGACCATGAACATAAGTTCCATCTACATGTAAGAGAAACTGCAACGAAGGCAAGTGGAGTGGGGTTTGACATTCTTAAGGGAATTTATGAGAGCTGTATTTATTACCCATATACGACCATTCTTGGACTACTCGTCTGTGGTGTGGAACACAGGCTATCTTGGTGATCTTAGATTGTTGGAGGGAGTACAGCAGAAATGGACAAAGATGATATCTGGTTTCAGAGACTTGAGTTACTCTGAGCGTCTCTCTACACTTAAGTTATACTCACCGGAGCGACTGTAGTGATGACCGACCACCATCTCCTCAACATTCTGCCGACATCAGTACGACATTTCTATTCCCAGCGCATGCGCAGAAGGTGATGTCGCCACTTTTGAGACGGTCGTCACTTTTGCCCGCCACACCGGTGTCGGAGGGGATGCGTTTCTTCCTTGGGGACTGAATTTCCTCCGACACCGGCTCAATGACGCCGCGCAAGACATCGTCAAGCTGGGCTTTTACCGCGTCCTCCCAATGTCTGGGTATGGGGACTGGCGTGCCGTGTAACAGGCGTGTGGGGTCACACCAGAGACCAGGTGAATGTGGTGTGGTTTGCCTCCATAACAGGCAGCGGTGACCTTGCAAAGAAAAGGGAGCAGGGTGCTCCTATTCGTTAAAACTACTCTCCACCCACTTGTATTATCGAAACAAGCGATTGACAATATCAATGCAACATACATTCATTTAAAAGTAAACTCACGTAAAATAAAATTCGGTCTCATTTATCGACCTCCAGTGCAGTCACATATATTTGAAGATAAAATTTACGAACTAGCGGAAATTAGTTGTCAAAACAAACGTATAATATTCGGAGATCTAAATCTACTTGTCACCAAATGGGGTTGTCCTCTCACTTTGTAACAGTCACCCCTAAAGGGCTTTCTCTTACCCGTTCCTTGAGAACGTAGGGCGTACAGCCCAAACTAATGTAACTTTATTTTTATTGTATTTTTCATTATTCTATGCATTTTATTTTTTCTTTATTCATGTTTTTCTTTTGTAATATTATTGATTATTATGTTGCGCTGCATAGAACACCAACTTGGCGTGCACTGTCCTTAGACAATCCGCATATATAATTCAGAATATTTGTTGTTAAAATGTTTTTATTATATATATTGTTACGCTACCCTTGACACGAAGTGACCACTTGCACTGTCCTTATCACGTATAAGCAGAACACGTTACCTTTGGGGAACTTCACGTGGTTCTCAGTCCGTCTCTCTCCAAGTACTCGTGGGCCGCAATTAGGATATCTTGGGCGATTAACACTATTGAATAATCTCAGATACAAGTCCAGGGCAGGGAAAAGCCAGCGGGTACACTTTCTTCGGTTTATTCTTGTACAGCAACAGGAGGGTTACAGAGCGCACGTCCTACTCACAGTGATGGCTCTCTGCTACTGGCTGCCGCGGGCCTGGCCAGTGGCCACTCCCGCTCTCTCAAGCGCCACACGTATATATACACACACACACACACACACACACACACACACACACACACACACACACACACACACACACACACACACACACACACACACACACACACAGCCAACTTCCGTCACACTATCCCCCCCTTAAATGTGACGTCCCGTCACATCCCTCACTTGACAGGAATTTAAACAACACATTTCATCAAAAATAAATAAATCCTCACTTAACATTTAACAGGAACTTAAACAATACATTTCATCAAAAATAAATAAATCCTCACTTCTTCCGTCTAAGGCACTTAATTCCTAAAGACACTGTAACACTGCAGAATCCACACATCAAATCAGATCTCAATAACATAGTCAGTCAACCACGCTGGTGGCTTCCTTTTCCAGGGAAGCCTACCAGACTTATGTTCACTTTCCTCTTCACTTTCTTCACCTTCTTCCTCTTCAGCATCACTGGGTGCTGCACTTTCTTCACTCTTACCAGTGTCACTATCACTGTCGTCTTCACTGTCACTACAGGAACTAACTTCACCATCAGTGCAACCACTAACACTGTCACTGTCTCTCGACTCAACGCCACCACGCGCACCCCAGGTGAACTCTCCCTCGCCTGGGTGTTTCCACAGTCTATCCACGTGTACAATTTTACTTGCCTGTATCCTGCCAGGCATTTCTAGTCTGTAATTCACTGCGGATATCATTTCTGCCATCTTGTATGGTCCTTCCCAGTCGGACTGGAGTTTCGCTGACTTGCCAAGCTTTCTCTGTGGGTTATGTAACCAGACTAAGTCGCCCGGTTGATACTCTGCATTCCTGGCGCGACCTTGGTACTGCCTCCACATTGCCTGACCCGACACTTTCAGATGGGTCCTTGCCCGGCGGTAAGCCTCTTCCAGTCACTGCTGAACGGTTGTGACGTAGTCGCTGTAGGTGTTTGGAAGTTCTGTCCCCGGAGGACGGCCCGTGGAGAGGTCAACAGTTAGACGAATCTCCCTGCCAAACATTAACTTTGCTGACGTGAATCCCGTGGCCTCGTGTTCAGCTGAACGATAGGCCATGAGAACGTAAGGTACCCACACGTCCCAGTCGTGTTGGTCCTCGTGACAGTATTTCGCCTGCTGGTGAACAATGGTCGCGTTAAACCTCTGCACCATCCCGTCGCTCTGCGGCCTAAGAGGAGAGATGCGTGTCTTGTTGATGCCAAACAGACTGCAGCACTCTTTAAAGACTCGCGACTCAAACTCTCTTCCCTGATCAGAGTGCAGTTCCCCTGGGACTCCATAGCGCGTGAACACCTCCTCCACGAGGAACTGAGCCACAGTCTCTGCTTCGTGGTTAGGTAAGGCGCAGACCTCCGGCCACTTCGAGAAGTAATCCATCACCACGCACAGATACTTGTTCCTCCTTTCTGTGCATGGAAAAGGACCAGCTATATCCACGGCCATGCGTTCCATCGGCGCCCCGGTGTGATACAGCTGTAGGGAGGCGCGAGTTTTGCGGGCGGGGCCTTTCTTGGCGGCGCACACACGGCAAGTCTTACACCACTCTTGCACTTCTCGCCGCAAGCCCACCGAGTACACACGCTGCCTCAGCTTCTCGAGCGTACGTTTCACTCCCAAGTGGCCGGTGGTATTTCCTTCATGCATCTCTCTCAACAGCTCCTGTCGCCGAGAGAGTGGCACTATTACCAGCCAGCTCGCCTCTCCCGTTCGTGCGTGCGTCCAGCGTCGGTGCAGTATTCCTCCTCGCAGATTCAGTGCCTCCCACTGATCAACCAGGCACTTGATAATGGAACTCTCGGGCGACACTGTCTCCTTGGGAGGCCTTTCACTGCTGGCCTCTAACCACCCAATCACCAGAGACAGGTCAGAGTCCTCCCGTTGGTCCCTTTTCCACTTCTCGTCTGCCTCGGTGATGTTGTGAGCGACGGTCACTTTCCTCACAGCCACCTCAGACTCCCGCCGCGAGCAGTGCACACACTCAGGTGGACAGGGGCGGCGGCTGAGGCTGTCGGCGTTGCTATGTACCTTGCCATGTCGATGCACGATCTCGTAATTATACTGCTCCAGTTTCCCGATCCACCTGGCCAACTGTCCTTCTGGTTCCTTCATTGTCTTCAACCACCGTAGCGCGGCGTGATCAGTACGAATCGTGAAGCGCGTGCCATAGAAGTAGTGATGGAAGTGCACGAGAGCTTTCATCACTGCTGCCAGCTCCTTTCGGGTGACGCAATAGTTACGCTCGGCCTTGTTGAACTTGGCACTGTAGTACGCCACCACATATTCCTTTCCATCACGAAGCTGCGACAACACGGCTCCTACAGCCTCTTGGCTCGCGTCGGTGTCTATGATGTACGGCAGGCCATGCTGAGGGTAGGGAAGCACTGGCGCCACCGCCAACGCTGTCTTCAGTGCCACAAAAGCCTGCTGGCACTCCTCGCTCCACTCGTAGGATGCTCCTTTCCTCGTCAGGTGATGCAGTGGGGCGGCGACAGTGGCGAACCCTGCCACGAATCTCCGGTAATATGTGCACAGGCCCAGAAAACTGCGAAGCTCTGAGACGTTCCGAGGGACAGGCCACCCCTCCACTGCGGTAACCTTGAGCGGGTCAGTGCTCACACCTTCCCTGCCGACGACATGTCCCAAGAACGACACCTCTGACTTGAATAGGGTGCATTTCTTTGGACTCAGCTTCAAGCCAGCCTTCCTCAGGCGGGCGAATACTTCCGTGAGTCTTGTTAACTCCTCCTCGAAGCTGTTCCCAAACACCAGCACATTGTCTAGGTACACGACTGCTGCCTTCCACTGCATTCCTTCTAGAACACGTTCCATCAGACGTTCGAAGACCCCGGGACTGTTCATGAGACCAAATGGCATCACATTCCAATGCCACAGGCCTTGCCCACACGAGAAGGCTGTCTTCTTATCCTTGGGCGCCATCTCGACTTGATGGTACCCTGACTTCAAGTACAGCGTGGAGAACCACTGAACCCCGCTGAGAGCGTCTAACGTGTCGTCGATGCGGGGGAGAGGATAGGCGTCAGGGATAGTGACGGCGGTTAGGGCCCGGTAGTCTACGCAGAACCTCCTGGTGCCGTCTTTCTTCGTCACAAGTACTATCGGCGAGCACCACGGACTGTCTGACCGCTCTATCAATCCCGCTGTTTCCATCTCCCGGATCAACTTCTCCATTTCTTCTCTCTTCGCTGGTGGAACCCGACGAGGCGCCTGCTTGATGGGGGGACTGTCTCGCGTGTAGATGCAATGTTGCACCAATGACGTGCGACCCAGGTCCAGATCTCCACTGCTGAACACATCGCAGTACTGTGTAAGTAATGCCCTCACTCTACTCGCCTGCTCAGCTGTCAGCTGAGTAGTGCTTCTCCCCGCTAAGTCTTCCAAGTACACAGGCAGGCCCTCTTGTCGGTTCTTCTGTCTCTTCTCCCCCTTCGGTGGTTTCACCTCGCTTCCTTCCTCACTGGTGGCGGTGGCGGTAGTGGTGGGAGCGGCGTGATATGTGGCGGTGCGAGCGACTCTTCCTCTCCGCGCGCGACCTTGACTGGGTGATTTGACGGACCCTGGTTTCTGCTATCCTGGTTCCTTTACCTTTCCCCTCGTGACGAGCTCTCCATTAGGATTCAAAGGCACTTCATAGCCTCTCACTGACATCCTATCTTCCAGGAGATCCACACACGCTCCCACTCGGTTAAGGTAATCCAACCCCAATAGGCATTCATCCTCCATCTCCGCCACAAACACAGGCAGGCGTTCAGTCACCCTGCCGACTGCCAGACTCACCCACACAGGCCCCTTTACAGATACACAGTCTCCCGTAACTCCGCACAGTTGCTCACCCGCATACCTCACACCACGTTCTGGTAGGACTCCCTCACGTACGAAGGTCCTCTCTGCCCCCGTATCCACTACCATCTCCACCCGGCGTCCATTTATACTTCCCGCCACCCTGATGGCGTCGGACGCCGCCACCTGACGACATCTTTTAGATGGTTTGGGGCGCCCCGTTGTCCTGTTGGGAGGCTGCCCCTGCTCCCAGCTGCTTCGCGTTTCCCGACGGCATCGCCACATCCTTGGGTTGACGGAACTCGGGGTTCTTGTACCCCCGCATCCTGCAGCTTCAGCAGCAGGGCTCAAAGACCAGCCGCTGCCCGTCCTCCAATGAACGTGCCCGGCTCTTGCACTCGTACTTTTTGTGGCCTATCTGTCCACAGTTGAAGCACGCCCCTTTAAAAGGCGTCAGGCTCGCCTTCCTGCCAGGTTGGGGCGCCCCGCCACTTGTCTGCACCCGCCTGGCCTACCTACGTCTCGGGTGACTCATCCAGCCGTTCACGTTGCTGGGGGGTGAGGGGACAGGACCAGGGCTCACGAGGAAGGCTTCGAACTCTGCTGCCCGTGACAAAGCCTCCTGCACGTTCTTGGGCGCCGCCTGCTTGACGTGAATCTGAAGCTGGTGGTCTTGAAGGGGCGTCCACGAAGCAATCCTTTGCCAGCACCTCCAACGCCTGTCCCTTCAGTACGCTCACTAACTGAAAGGCCTTCTCCTCCTGTGTCCACCTCTGACGCCGAGCAATTACCTCGTACTGTGCTTGGTATGCGTCGAACGACACTTTCCCGTCATACTCGGTCACCTTCCTCTCATAACCTAACTTCCCACCTACACAGACCCCCTGGGGGTGTCCTTCAACTGAATTAACCACCAGGTATTTCCCTGCGTGTAGATTCTGGGTGTCGTAGTAGTGAGTGGTGTCCGGAGGCGGCGACAGGGGGATGTGGGGGAGGGGGGGGGGGCGACGGGAGGAGGACGTGGATAGCGGCAAGGCGGGAAGGGAGGAGGTTCCGGCCAAGCGACGTTCGACCATATTGCCCCCATCCTGAGGGTCGAGATATGACGCGCTCTCCTCTTTTCGCGCCAAATGTTCCTCTAGCATGGCCACCCTGTCCGCGCAACACTGCAAGTCTGCGCGCCACCTCTCCTCCACCATCTTAATTCCTTCTTTCACTTCCTCCTTCACACGGGTGCATGTTTCTTCGGTGTACTATAGCCGCCACCGCCTCCTGGACACCCAGGCCACAAGGTGCTAATTCCTTAATCCCTTAGCAACCTCCTTCCCTCCCTCCCTCCGTTTCCTCCTCGATTTATCTCTTATTTTGTTCCCTCGTCGTGTTCACTCGTGTCTCGAGGACTTCCATCCTCTCCCCCATAACCGCTATAAGCTCCTCCTTCGTAGCCAATTGTTGCACTTTGTTGGAGAACATGGTTAGCATGGCCTCCTGTTGCCTGGCCATCACATCCATCCTGGCCTCCTTTTGACTGGCCATCAAACTCCCCCATGTGGTCAGCATCTCCTGCACTGACCGTATGACCATATGCCCTTCTTGTTCAGGGAGGGTCGGGCATTCCTCTTCCTCCCGTGTAACACTGGACGGCAACATCGCACCGCCTGACTCCTGCTGCTTTCCCGCCATTTCTGAGTCCTCACTGTTCATACCGACGATATCCTGATCACTTTAAGTCACATCACTTTATCACTTCACTATCCCACTTCTGGAACAACTGTTGTTACGCTACCCCTGACACCAAGAGACCACTTGCACTGTCCTTACCACGTATAAGCAGAACACGTTACATTTGGGAAACTTCACGTGGTTCTCAGTCCGTCTCTCTCCAAGTACTCGTGGGCCGCAACCAGGATACCGTGGGCGATTAACACTATTGAACAGACTCAGATACAAGTCCAGGGCAGGTAAAAGCCAGCGGGTACACTTTCTTCGGTTTATTCTTGTACAGCAACAGGAAGGTTACAGAGCGCACGTCCTACTCATAGTGATGGCTCTCTGCTACTGGCTGCCGCGGGCCTGGCCAGTGGCCACTCCCGCTCTCTCAAGCGCCACACACACACACACACACACACACACACACACACACACACACACACACACACACACACACACACACACACACACACACACACAGCCACCTTCCGTCACAATATAGTGTATATTTTGTTAATAAAAATAACCTTCAATGGTAATTGAGCTTTCTTTTGCCAGTTGACAAATTAGCATTTCACACTCCCTGGGCACCAGCTTACAATTGGTGACCCCAAGTGTAGCTATGGTCCAAAAGGTGGCTTCTAGCCTGTGCTGATGTGCCTGATGACTGTACTTACTCACAGTGCAAGCTGAGGTCGCTGCCACCACCCTGCAGATTGCAATTCAATGCAATCAGCAAGGACTTAACTTACGGTAGGGTGTCTAATGTGGCAAGTGTGGTGCCCCTCAGATTGTGTGTTTTGACTGTGGCCACCAGTGTGGTGCCTGTTAGTTATTTGTTTATTAATATTGATCTTACTAAGTCATTAATTTAATTTAAAGATTGATAGTTACTGCCACCACCCAAGGTTTTTTGTAAAGGGACATGGGGGCCCTTTGTGAACTTTTATTCTTCCTTAAGGGAAGTTAACTCAATTTAAAAATCAATGACAACTAAGGAAATCATGTGACAAATTAGTATAATGCAAGAACAAGGTATACTGTTGGTAGAGTGAAACTGAGTCTTTAATAAGGCACGTGAGTACGTTGGATGTTTTTCATATCCTTATTTCAAGAGTGTTGAGCACTTTACCAAACACTTATCTTACCACTTCAAGTCAGGGATTAAGAAAAGAACTGGTCATTAACTTTTGATATAACAAATGTATTTACTTTATCTTAATTTTGATTATCCATCATCAATCACCGGTGATGGATAAAGGCACAATAAATGATTAACTTTTACACGAAACAGAGTTGATATATTCTTACTACAGCACTACAGGGCGAAAATACTTTTACAGCCTCGTATTTCTACTCTAATATTCACCATTCTCCCCTGGCCAGATTGTTTTAATTTTTAATAGGCACTGGGACTGGTTAAATAATCGCCTCTTAGGGTGTAAACCATAAGGTTTAACACCATTATTTCCCTCGAAAATGTTAAGTGACTGCCCACGTATTCCTAACTAAAATTTCTGGGTTCAACGTTCATGAACGTATTCATCTTCCACCAACACTTGGTTACATTCCTAACTCTTAAGAACTACAAAAAACTTTGGCCATAACTAGTATAACTGAATCTCAAACAGGCCCACGTGGTTCCCTTATATAACAAAGAAAAGTACTTTATATTGGACATAATTCACTCCGTGGTCTGGCATTACGAAAGAATGCATAGTGGAAAATGTGTTCACTGTGTAAGTGTGATGGTGGAGTCCATAGTTTCTGCAAAGTATATCAAATCAGTTCCGTGTTGCTCTCATGATGGCTGGAGGGAGAGGGACGCTAAGCTCTGGGGCCACATTTTACTTCATTATTTCACACCTTTACTGGCAAATATTGTCTAAGTTCACTTGAATATTATGACAACCTTCCTTTCAGGTTGATAATACTGACACTTTAGAATGGATTTCTAACCTAGGAACTCTTGATATCTCACCTGCAAAGTATATCAAATCAGTTCCATGCTGCTCTCATGGTGGCTGGAGGGAAAGGGACGCTAAGCTCTCCTCCCAAGACGCCCTGCCCGATGGAGTTACCAAACATGGTTTAACTATTTCTTCGTCAATCTCTTTCTACGCTCTACTAAATTAATCCCTCAAATAAACAATGCAAAGAAAACTTGTATGAGATGTGAGTAAAAACATTTGAGTGGAGTATCGTCTTGGGGTAGAAAGACCTTATTGTTACATAATTACTGACTAAGGAATGTTATAACATCGGCCCGGCGGGAACTCTTTAGCTGTTGTTGTTGTTTTATGTTTCCTGGCACGAAGCCGGCTGGGCTATATAGAGCCCTCTAATATAACTCTTTAGCGCGCCAGGATTCAAAAGATAAAGAGGGAAATAAAAAAAACTAGTTCTTGGGGCATCACACAAGCATGTGCTGTCTGTGTCTGATGAGTGTTGAGGTTCAAAAGAGTGTACTTGTTTTTTCCCTTACTGGTGATCCGAAAGGGACTGATGTTACGGTGATGGAGTTCCGACGAAGGAGGAGAACCGCTGCAGTAACTTCTCGACTACTGCAGAAGGCAATGACGGAGAGATACTGCTGCCGCCATTTTTTGTGCCTGATCACTGCACTTACTCACAGTGCAAGCTGAGGTCGCTGCCATCACCCTGCAGATTGCAATTCAATGCAATCAGCAAGGACTTAACTTACGGTAGGGTGTCGAGGGCAGGCATGTGGATCCATTCTCCGTTGTCTTCGCGCTTCTCAA